>VZTL01046416.1:0-19532 GCA_013400535.1 Scopus umbretta
CTCCTTTCAGAATACCATTTAGAAAGGCCAATTCAGTTGAGGTTGTTCCGGGGGCTGGGGCTATGTGTGCACTCCAGATTTGGAACATGAGAATAAACTACTCACAGCGGGAGGAAAAAAAAAAACCACCACCAGTCACTTCAAAGAACAGGTCATGCAGCTTTTATTTAATTTTGCCTTTTTGGTAAGCAGGAGGGTTTTCTTTCAGTCAGACCATTCACAGACTTCGACAGTACAGATTGCAGTGAATTTGATGGAGATCTTGCAACATTAGAAAACTTTTCTCAATATACATCCATTTAAGCAACAGCTTGTAGGTCAGAACGTGAGTGCTAGAGTCAAGTCGGCACACTGCACTCCAGGTATACAAAGCATTGCAGCAGCACAAGAAATGCCCGCGCCGGGCAAAGTACAGTGTGTTTTACATAGTGCAATCACTTTTAGAGGAAAAACTCTAGGAAGGCCACATCTATTTGTTTTTCTGTTTTTTTTTAAATCCTGTCAAGTTTACAAATGCAATGGGGGGTAGGAATCAAACCTCTGACTGAATTAACTTTTGTACAGGTAGGTTTTGTGTATAGGCACGTGCTTTAGAGAGGAGCTCTGAATCTGTTCTGTAATCACGAGAAAGACATATTGCTTTGTGATTCAGAAAGCGTTACACCATCTCTAACCTTCCTAACACTCTTGGCCAGAGTTGTTAATCCAGCTGTTTGTAGAGTTCCTAGAATACGCTCTTCCCTCTAGTGTAAATCCCCAATAGAGAAATTCAGGTTGCTATTGACAGCGATTACAGTTATTCTACTTACGGTCATTTGACCATGTTAGGCATTGCCTCTGTATACTCCAGTCCACAGTGAAAACTCAAACTGCCAGAGACATGGAGGCTCTTGCTTTTCTGTTACTGTCACTCACCAATACAAAAAAAAAAAAACAAACCCAAGTCAGACAATGAACTGCTACAGCAAAGCATCACTGGTAATATCCATCCGATACAAAAAAAAAAAGAGCACTCATGACACTACATGTCATGGTAAGCAAGTTTTTAAAGATACCGCAAAGTGATTTGCCCAGTAAAATTGTTAAATATACACTGTGCTCAATAGTTCAAACTACACGTAAACAAAGAGCAGCTCCCTGCAACAAGGTGTAAATCAAAACATTATAGCACCAGCTCCCAGCACCAAGGAGTTGCCCACTGACCAGTTCTAGTGTACAATGCAATAGTGCTCGCTGAGGTTTCTGCTACACGAGAGCCACAGTGGGACAGCTCTGCCCATTTCTTGCTGGCATTTTCTTGCCAGGTGTGCACAGATTACATTCCTCCCTTCCTGTGGACAGCAAGTCAGACAACGAGCTTGTTACAGTACCAGAAAACACTGAATGGGAAATGGCACCTGAGGGAAAAGTAGGTACTGCATACCTGATTCTGAATAAACGGGCATGAAGGAACCGGGACGTTATCTGAGCAATTCTCTCCCTAGCAGATCAAATCTGAAAGGAGCTGCAGACTGTAAGAAAAGAAACAAGCCTTCCTATGCTGAAAGCCATGGACGTGATGTTGCCCACACTAATGATTTTATTTCACCATCAGCAAAGCATTTATCCCCAAAAAGCTGTACACGTACTGGTCAGATTACGGTGCAGTGCTGACTTTACACTATTAAAAGTCTGTTGCTATAGTGGTCAGGTTTGTCTCTTATCTGAGGAGGGCAAAAAAAAAAGGAGACAGGCAGCATGGCCACATCATCATATAGCAATTTTACTCCACGTTAATGCAGATATAATCGTTCTCCTTAAGTGCAAATTAAAAAGGATTTGCTAAAAACCAGCATGACTTGGGCTGCTGAGAAATGACAGATGATTCAGTTTCTTACAAATATTGACAAGTCTAACAGGGTTACGAACAGGAAGGGAATAAAACATTACCACTATTAAAAAAACGTGTCATTGCAAACTTCGAACACTCTTCAAAAACATATCTAGAAAAGATTGTTTGCCTTTTTTTTTCCCCCGCAGCTGAGGAGTGTCCATGCAAAACAATTTTGAGAAGAGCAGTGTTCCACCGGGGCACCAACTAGGCCCAACTTTGTCCCACACAGCTCAGTAAAGTGCTCTCTTGTGCATCCTTTGAGGAAAAAGGTTCTCATTTAAAGTTTGGGAGGCCGAGGTTGCTAGCTGGGGAAGGCATAGTCTCGGTCAATCCATGTTGAGGTCAGAGAAGGAAGGAGCGAAGTTAACAGTACTCTGCCTTTCGTAACTCACAGACAACGGGGCTGCAAGGGAGGAGCAAGCAGAAGCAGGGGGGTGTCAGATGAAACCCTGCCCCTGGGAAGCCACGGGAGTTTCACTCGGGCTTCAGCGGGGGAAGCGTTTCATTCTCTACAGAAAACAGATAGCTCTACTGCAGTCCCGAAGATTCACTGTTTAGACACAGGTAACAGATCTCCACACACGACATCAGTGAAAATCAAACATGCTTTTCACTTCCCTGTGCTGGTGGTTTTTCAACAATTCCTTTGAAGGACAAAGGGGATCTGAGTAACATTCTTTTGCCGATTTAAAGGAAAAAGGAAAAAGCATCTTGCCCTCAACATTTTTTTCTGTTGCACACTTACAAACATTCTAGGGCAGATCGTTAGAGGTATTTACTGATAAAACAACTAACCATCATCAGCTTAAAGAGTAAAAGTAACATTAACGGGGAAAAGAATTTAAGGCATTTTTTTTTATTTTGGCCAGGAATGATGCATGCTACAGAGTAATCTTCATTTTCCTACTTGGTTTTCAGACCACTGCACTTTTTTGTTTTTGTTTTACATGGCACTTCGTGTTTTACAACTTAGTCAAGATTTTCAAGTGTTTTCTTCAATATAAATGCCTTCTCTTGCAGCTCAGGTCTGCTATCTGACGCCATCGTAGACAATGAACGAATGAGGTGCTCTCTGCTTTCTGGTGTCAGGCTTTCCCACTGTTGAGCTTCTGTGTAGATAAAGACAGACAGACACTGCACATGAATACCAGAACACCAAAAGAACCCAGGCGGCCATCTCCATCCCCAGGCAGGCTGAAAGAGCGACTGCTTCAACACTTCACTCGCAGTCTGTACTGCTCTTCCAGGAGGAGGCAAATTCACCTGGACACACAAGTGCATGTGCTGGCTGCGGCACAGGGAGGAGCACCTGCCCGTTTACTCTAGGCTTGGTTGTCTAAGCCTGCAACGTGAAAACGAGGGCCTGAAGAACCAAATGTTTCCCACTTGACAATGGCTGCATGTAATGTGAGATTTTTGCTAGAGTAAATGAAAGATGAAGTGTGTAACAGAAATCCAAAGGAAACATTTGTTACAGAACAAATGTAGGCACGCATCACCTTGAGACCTAAGTAGACTCATTCTCTGAAGTAAATTCTGCAAGGCTTAAATCCTAAATCAACGATGAGGAACTAAATTTGGCACTCAAACGGTAAAAATTGTTCTTCTGCACAAAAAGGAGCTCTCCCTTCTGTGGAGCTTGCACATAATGCAGAATGTGACTACATGGACAGTCCTGTGTGTTCTCCCCACGACCCTCCCTGCTGTACATTTCCCTCGCCCAAGGAGTATCCAACAGCACTTGAAGACCTCAACTTTATCCACAGTTACTCCAAGCCCTCTCCAAGTTTCCCAAGTCGCCAAGCACAGTACTCCAAGTCCCAACCGCCCCAAAATCACCCAGTGCTGCAAGCAGCAGGTCACGCCATCTCTCCACGGTTCCAGGCCGCACAGCCAGGTGCCTGTTTTACCGAGCAGTGGCCCTCCCAGGTGGCAAGCAAAAACTCTCACCTTGCAGTTTGCTGAGCAGCAGCTGTATCACAGACAAAGCTTCTGTTCTTATGGATGTGTAGCTTTTGTTTTCTAAGGGATTTAAAAAACAAACATTGAGAACCAAAGGCACGCTAACTGTACAAAGAGCAGTTCACCACTGGTTTCCAGACCACTTTTGTTAGCAGAGCCCACTGAGCCCACTTGTGCCGGCAGTCTGCAGCGCTCCCCAGTCAGACAGATTTGAATGGTGGGAAGTGACCAGCTGGAGGCTGACAGGTCGACTACACGTTGTGCATCGCCTCTGCTATTACTATAGCACTACTGTTCCTTACGTGCTTTGAAAGGGAACGACGCTGGCATAGCTGCAGTGTGACCACAGACAACTTCTGTGCATAACAGACTGTTCTTTTGGTGAACTGTAATGGCTATAAAACCACCCAAATTTTAACAAGTAGCGTTAAGTGACAGTGCATAAACCCTATGTCATCAAGCACAAGCTTGTCACAGAAAATGATCGATCTAGTCTCCTGAACTAAAAGTTCAGTTTTGGGCCCCTCACTACCAGAAGGACACTGAGATGCTGGAGCGTGTCCAGAGAAGGGCAACGAAGCTGGTGAAGGGCCTGGAGAACAAGCCTTATGAGGAGCGGCTGAGGGAACTGGGGTTGTTTGGCCTGGAGAAGAGGAGGCTGAGGGGAGACCTTATCACCCTCTGCAACTTCCTGACAGGAGGGTGTAGTGAGGAGGGTGTTGGTCTCTGCCCAAGTAACCAGTGATAGGACAAGAGGTTGCGCCAGGGAAGGTTTAGATTAGATATTAGGAGAAATGTCTTTACTGAAAGAGTGGTGAGGCATTGGAAGAGGCTGCCCAGGGAGGTGGTGGAGTCCCCATCCCTGGAGGCGTTCAAAAACGCCTAGATGTGGCACTTCAAGGACATGGTTTAGTAGGCATGGTGGCATTGGGTTGATGGTTGGACAAGATGATCTCAGAGGTCTTTTCCAACCTTAATGATTCTATGAAAATCTTGTTAGTCTCATTCCAGGGGGATTGATAGTTAAAAGAAACTTTCCCCACAGAGGTCTCTGGATTGGTAGTAGTTCTAAAGTAGGCACAGCCTTTAGGCAGACCAGAAACATGAGCCACATGCAGGTATGAGGAGACTTGGAGCACTGTTACAGGACAAGCACAAACACTACCAAAGTAATAAACAGCCACATGACTGTCAACATTACATAGGTAGCACTTATATTGCCATGGGCACTCTGCTCAGGTAGAGTACAAACTGCCTCAAAGCTGCAACACTGGCTGGCTGAGAAAATGTTGGGTCTCTTCAATGCGTATACATCCAAGAAGTCTGAACTGTGGACGAGAAAAACTTGTGTTTCATTAAATCAGTAACAGCTTGATTAGGTGGGGTCCATCTTCTGCAGGGAGAAAATTACTAGGTTTCTGATTAGCACTCCCTAGAGGTTGCAGAGAGTCTGCTGTCTGCCCCTCCCTCGCCTTTCAAAGCTCTCTTGCACTAGAGGAATTTACTTCTCTGTGCACAGCACCCTGCACAGTACTGTCTTGAACAGCTACCACAACACCAGAAGTATCACAGCACAATGCAACGAAGGGCAAAATGTTCTCTCTGACAGTTTATGCGTATTCTGCACTTACTTCCTTTACCAGCCAACCCCCAGAGGACGAATGTATTAACAAGCAATTCATCATCAACCACAAACCAGGAAAACTCTATTTACCTAAAGAATGGGTGATAGATGAACAGGTTTCCAACAGTATGTCTGTCAAAGCCGCAGGGTCTGAGTGCTCTTCATCAAACAGCATTAGCCTGTCAAATGCAAAACCACTGTCAGACAGCCTGCATCACTGGGACAGAGGTCTGCTCGACTTCCTCTGAGAATCCAGTGTCACCCTCAATTTCATTGAACAGTTTGAAGCAATAAAGAAATGAAATATCATCAAAGTGGACTGCAGAAAGGAGAATTACCCTTGAAAGTAGGCATTCATGGCTTGTAGCACTCCAAGCTGCACTTTCCATGTGCTGAGTTTCAGACGGTCACACATTAACTTGCAAAACTCTTGGCGATAGAAACCTACAGAAAAATAAAGATGTCACCGGGTTACCACAGGGAAAAGCAGAAGGGAACACTTCCTGCTCTGTCTCCCAGGCGTTCCCTGTGCTCCTCTCCAAGTGCCATCAAACTAGTCACTGCTTATGACCAAGTCAAAGCCCTGTAACAAGTGACCCTGAAAATACTTCACCACATTGACGCTCCTATTAACAAACACTGGAATATAAACAGCCACATTACACATTCTGGCATACTAATAAAAGCAACCTCGTTTTTATTCAGATATACCCAGTCCCTCCACCTTGTACCGGCTTTGACGCAAACATAAGTGTAAGCAACAGAACTAGGCTGCTTTTGATTAGGCAAGCCACCTCAGGCATCCTGCATGTTTCCACAAACTCAGAACATTGGTGATGTGAATTTAAGACAACAGTGAATGAATTTCCCCAAGGACGGGCTACTCTGAGGGAAAGCTGTTGGGGCAGTTTTCTCACTGAAGACCTTGCAAGCTGCAGGCAGTGAGGTCCTGTACCTCCTCAAAAGCCTCCCCACACCCCACATGATCTCTAAGTCCCTCCCTCCTCCCCCTTTTCATGTTAAGAGGAAACAGTTTGAGATGAAAAAGTTCGCTCTGCACACAGCTGACTTACGCTGTGTCTCCGGGCTCCTTGGCCAGGCTTTGCCCAGGGTCTCGAAGGCACAGATCAGGGACTCCATCTGCACCTCTTTCTCCCTCATGTCCTCGTCCTCTTCGTCATGCTTTGGTAAACCTGGGCCCATGCTCTCAAGAGAGTTCTGCGGAGGCCACGAGAGGAAGGTATGATCAACAGAGGGATGAGGGCAGGCTAGTCACACGCTTCAGCGTGATTCAGTCTTCCCTTGCAGTCTGTGCATGCCCGTCCTTGTACCCAGTCAGCGCCTCTGCGCAGACAGAGCACCGGACCCCCTGGCCACCAGTAGCTCTGGCACTATCGGCAGCCTGCAGAAGTGCACAGCAGGCTCCATGGCCTTGCATCCAAACATCTCCCTCTGCTATGCGAGTCCAACTTGCAGAGCTGCAAAGCACTCTAGATATTATACTAAACAGAAGCACTCTACACAGCTTCCTAGGAGCCTCCTGCTGTCTGCAAACAGCCAGGAATTAACTTCTAATGCTGTACTGGGGCAGTGCTGGACACCACAGGAAGGACCATGCCTAGAGAATAGTTGGGCTAATTCAGAATTTGGGCAGCACAGGTATAAACCCCNGGATCTGACTGAGCATATGGTATTCCTCACATCAGCAGCCTACTGGGCAGCAGCCTGGTGGGTACGTAACAGCACCAGCTGGACTGCCACCACTTGGGTGTTTTGTTTTCAAAGAGGGAAAACTCAAGAAGCTGAACCATCACCTTCTTTATCATGGGAAAGACGATATCTGCCAGCTCCTGGAACCGGTCTTCCTCTGTTGCCTGCAGCACGCCCGCTGCACAGCGCAGTGCCACCATCTTATACTTTAAGTTCTCTTTCCGACATTCTTTCAGGACTGCCTGGACAATATCATTCACAGTGGGCTGGCCAAGCACTGACTTCTGCAGCTCTGTACTGAACACAAGGCACACAGAAAGTATTAGACCCACATTAATCCCTTCCCAGATACCGTCCTTCCCACAGATAGGAGAAATTCTCATGTCCAGGCACAGGATTGCCTACCAACAGCTGTAACTGAAGTTACACTCTGGTGCTCTTCTTCGCTCTTACCCTGTCTGTTCTCCCTGTTTTTCCTTCCTGTCTTTCCTCATATGCTTCCAATGCAGTTCCCCCCCTCACTCTTCTTCTACTTCTTTCTCTCTTTCGCCCTTTAAGGTCTCCATCCTGTCCCTCAGTCTCTTCTTTCTTCTTAGCAATTCTGGCCTCTCAACATCTTCTTCCTTGCCCTAAATCAACTATTTACCTCTGCAGGTCCACCTGAAACATCACTTGTCCCTCCCAGCTCTCACCAGTGCCCCACACGTTGATAACTGGAGTGGAGAGAGACTCCTCACATGCTGATGGGAGATCAGGACGGTGTTCACAACTTTCTAGAATCTCCTTAGCACCAGACAGTCAACAACACTGTGCAACAACCTCCTTTTTGAGATCCTAGATCCTGAGGGTACCACCTCTTTGAAGACACTTACTTGCATGCAGAGACGACGCTGGCAATGGCCTTTAACAGCTCCTCCTGCAATGAGTAAAACAGATACCACTGAGAAATGCTACACAGCCAGATGGCTCAGTCCTGCCGTACAGAGCAAACCTTTGTACTGCACTGCAAGAGGTAGAGGGGAAATACACCTATGACACCAGCCTAGAGCAGCAGTGTCTGGCTCCTGCCACTCCTGCTGTAGAGGCTGCAAAGGATTTGGCTTTCCATCTAAACTGAACTGGTGGTGGAACGGGCCCCTGTAGCGCCTCTGAGCACACGCTAGTACCCTTCAAGGCTAGAATATTCTGCAGTGGAAGTAGTCTAAGTGGGAACCCAACTCCTAAAGCAGTCTGAACTCCACCTACTTATTTTCCCTGTCATTTTCCTATCTGCTAAATGCAGGGCAAAAGGCAGACTCCCTAAGCCAGAGCTCCTACACATGCTGCTCTGCAGCACAGAACATTGCATTTCCTGCCTTGAGGGCCTCGTGCTGGTGCTCACAGCAGTCCACGAGATGCCAGTTCCTTTTTACCTTCCCAGTCCAGGTTCTCCCTGGTAGGCCTTGCAGCAGTGCGGAGAGCACTATTCCCAGATGCGGCGGTACAAGGGAGCCTGTCTGTTTGGCAATTGATGCCATGGCAGCTGCTCCCTGGGCTTTCATCTTCCAGGACTGGGACTGCAGAGCCTTCTGGGTAATGGTTATCAACTCCTGCATATACAGTCTGATGCCACCCTGAGTACCTGTGCGTCAAGCAGAGGAAAACTGTAATTTTGCCACGGAAACCAAAACAAAACACCAAAACAAAAATACCTTATTAAAAAAAAAAAAAAAGACAAAAAAACCAATTAAAGATTTGTCTTTTTTTTTCGCCATGAAACATGTCAGCAAGCCCTACTTCAGGCAAAGGGGTGAAGAATTCATCCCAGGATGATCAATGGGTTCTGTTTTCTAGGTGCTTCCAAAGAAAATCTTTAGCATATATCTAGACGAAGAGCTCATTTCAGTCCATATAGCAGGCACTAGACATTGCATTAGCCTGTTTCTACGGAAGATAACTTTTTTTTTTTTTTTTGCAAGAACAAGTCACTGGAAAACCTTTTTGCAGCTCCTTTCCCAAGCACCGGAAAAATAATCTGGTGACTGAGGCACCAGATCTGAAATCAAGTCAGAGAATGAGCCAGCAAAACCATTTCACCATGCATCCAGACCTTTCTCTACAGACAGAAAGCATGGCAAAATAGCCCTTCTATTACGTAGATTAATTCACTGAAGTTAAAACCACAGGCATCACCACAGAGATCTCCAACACGAGACACAGGCCAAAGTCTTCTGTAACTTCAGAGTGTGCAGCAGCCCTTAAAGTCTGGCATGAAAATTTCCAAAGACATCCAACTACATGCGCCATGATCAGGGCCATATTACAGTGGCGTTCAGTGACTCACAGTCCTAAAATACTTCTCCTGACTGTGTCTGCGTATCCTCAGTGATCAATACCTCTGTAATTATTTTAAATAGCCACAGAGAAGCTAACCTGCTGAAATTCATACAGGACATCTTTAGCAAGAAACAAAAAGGAAACAAGATTCCCAAATCTCTTACCATGAGAACTCTGTATTTCCACAATGGATTTCCAGAAAGCATGATATTTTTTGCCTCATGCTTCCCAGAAAGCTTTTACCACTCTTAACTCAACTTACCAGGTACATTTTCTTGCCAAACTTCAGTCCACAGAGTAGAATTCTCCTTCTCTCCTTTCTCTTCATCAGGAACCTCATGCATGCCAAGAAAAGCCAATGGCAGCACATGTTTGGCATGGTTCTTCACTACGTCTGGACTGTAGCGTCCCATAGCATGCACAGTTAAAGCACAGCCTGTTCTGTAAACTGGCTCTGAAGGAGAAAACAGTCACATGTTATGACTGGGAAGCAGGATTTTCCTTTAACAGCTTGGTCTTGGGAAGCAGAGGAATGCACAGTATTGTATCATGATGCATGGGAATTATTCAGCCAGTGCAACCAAGCATTACAATTCAGAAATGTTTCTTTACCAGCATTTGCTCTTAACAGGAACTTTTTATGCACTGTATTCTGTAATTGAACACCCAAAAGCAACATACCTTCCTTCTCCATGTACCAACTGCTGAGTTTGTGCAGCAGTTTCTCAGTACTACTGTCCCGGGAAGTCTGTAACAGGGAAGAGACTTACATCACTCAAAAACTTAAAAAAAAACCCAACAACAACAAAAAAATCCCCAAAATAAAACCCAAAATCAACTCACCCGGACTAGATGCCCCATAGCAAAGGCAAAAGACTTCTGTACCACGCTGTTGCGATCGGTCAGGCCACTAAGTAAAGCACTCATAAGTTTGCCTGTTGGAAGAGAGTTCACTTTATCTTCACTTTAAATCACATTGTTATTGCTGTGTCAAGAATTACAATAGCCTGCATTTCATTAGATTGTCTGAATTTATGCATTTTCTCCTCACCACATGTTTGCAGGGGTCTGTCTGGTCCTTACTTTTAAATAAGTGCAGAGCATAATGCGGCGAGGCGCAGCAGAAGCTAGTGTTTTGCCAGCCTCAGCTTGCACATCTTGACTGATAATGTTCCTGAACATGACCACCCTAGCTCTTGCTTTCAGCTTTATTTATATTTTGCAACAGAACAGTGACCATCTTTCTACTATCCAATCACAACAAATTGCTAAGACTAAGACCCAAGGAACAGGACCCTGTTTATGGTCCTCCCATAGCTCAAGTTGAAGGAACAAATGCTTGTTAACAGTGCTGCGCTAACATAGGCATGGTTAGCTTTCTCCAAGGAGGTCTACAGATATTTCCGCCTGTTCCTGCTGGGTGCTAGTGAATTCCCTCAGCTCCTTCCTCTGCCTCTTCCAGCTTCATGAGGCATTTAACATCCCCAGGACTTAACCCCAGCATGCCAGCCTCATACGCACAAGGCAATTTCAAACAGCTCTCTGAGGAAAATACACACATAAAGATCATTCTTGTGATAAAATCAAGGACCAGAACAGCAACAAAAAGCGCCTTTAAAACCTGACACTAGAAACAAACCTTACCTGAATAAGGTGTTAAGTCCTGAGGACACTGTGTGGTTAACGACACAATTACACTGGCACAGCCTCCCTGGATGATTGCAAAGGAAAACAAAGATAAAACAATATTAGCCCCTGATTATTACTATTAATACGTGCTGAGGTGCTATATGCACTTGCATGCCATGATCTAGGCCCACCGAGCCTCTGCCCTGATAAGCTGGGAGCCAGGGTAGAAGCAGAAAAACAGGTTATAACAAATGAATGATAAGAATTGAATTAGGAAGTGAAAAGGTTACCAGGACCCACACTCAGGACAGATGGTCCCAGAAGATTTACAGCTATCAAGGACAGCCTTCTGCACTCAAGCATCACAGAGCACAACAGCCGTGTAGCCCAGGGGAGGCTAAGACAGCACACATTCAGCAAATCACAAGTAATTTAAGTGGATTGAGACCCAGATGTAAAATGACTCCAGTATTAATGAGCCCAAGCTGTAACTTTAAAAGAGACAGTCAAAAGAACAGTATTTATGTTGACACCACGCTGCGTTCCCTTCTCCATTTCCAAATGAACTATTAAAATCACAGACATACCTTTGTGCCGAGACCTACTCCACTTTTGATCAGTTCACACAGCCGAGGAACCAGCTCACCCAGGACAGACACATCCAAATACTGCAAGCTCTAGAGAAAGGCAAGGATCGGGGTAGGGGGGGAAAGGAAGAAAAGAAAAAAGAAAGGTAATGGTGAGAGACTTAAGCTGGTCTACTTCCAGTTGAGGCTGCCTCAGTTCTGCACGCTGGTCTTCAGCTGAATCGTGAGAGCTTGCTGCATGGTGGAAAAAAGGCACCACAAAGTGGCTTCCACCACATACGGATTCTCTTGTCCTACTTCTATGCTGAGCTGACCCTGCTAAAATTATCATTTTCTGGAACTGATGTTCTCCTGCACTCCAACTGTTTAGAAAGCTGAAAGTAACACACTAGCAAGAATGCCTTTTGGGGAGGGAAAGGGATGCAAAGGTGTGCATATCTTAGGACAAAAACCAACATTCCCCCAACTGTCTAAAATCCTGAAGCAGTTAACATATCCAAACTAAGCAATGAAATTAAACTAGTAAAGACAGTTTTTAAACAGGTCAAGACAAACAAGTGGAATAAGGGACATAAAGGTACAAGAGGGATGTTATTGGTGTCATTTCTTATCTGCTATGCTTAAAATGCCACTGGGCAAAACAGAAAGCTTCATGTTTCCAGCATGCTGTGTAGCATGTCATCTGCAGAGGGGAGATCCATCCTCTAGCAAATTCAAGGAAATTCAAGGATACTAACTGAAGGTAACCCTCTCTGAGCTTCAGCAGTCAGATGTGCTGTCAATTCCCCGTCCTGCACCGTTACGGTGAAGGGAGTAAGATCCCATCCAAGGACATAATCTCCCAGCCAGTCCCAGAATATAGAGGAATAGAAAGAAGGTTGCTCATAGGCCAGGACATCTTCACACTACTCCAGGGAAGCCACGCTCTCTCTCCCCCCTCCCCTAGGAAATCCCAAGCATCGACCAGGGCAGCACAACTGTCCCTCCTGGGAGGGCAGGGGAGCCGCACGGCCTGGAGGAGGGACAGCAGCAGCTGCTGTAGCCTGCGGGCTGGCAGTGAGTACACTTTTACAGAGCGCCTTTCATCCCCAGCCGCTTTACACACTATTTATAGACAGCGCTCCACCTGACACCAAAACGCAGCTCTACGTGCTGTTATGTACAGGAGGGCTTGCTGTTGTTACTTTTCCGTAAGTGCAAGAAACAAAGAATAGCTCTGGTGGCTATGCTTCTCCTAAACTGGCACAGCGCTCACATCTCCTGCCTGCTCGTATGCCCCTGGCTGTGTGCAGCACCTGAGCAGAAAAGAGGGGTCTTTTCTTTGGGACGGGACAGGCTCTGACAGAGGGCAGAGAGCTCTGCCAAGACAGACCCTACAGCACAGTGTCTGGGCATCAGCAACTCCTCTTCCAGCAGCAGGAAACTCCAGCAGCCAAACACCAGCTGCTGACAGTGCTTTCAGTGGTATCAGCATTTTCTCTAAACATCTTCACCATCTAAGGCACCACAAGGCAAGGGCTGAACAGCATTTGTGCCATAAGAACAATGACTATTATCAGTTGGAGGTGTAGGTGAGAAACTGATTGTGGAACTGTGGGCCAGAGATGAAGAGAAATGGCAGCCAGCAAAATCTAGATCCAGCTGAGCCCCCATCCAAAAAAAAGTACTTTAAAGATGCCCTCTTCATCAAAGCAGGCAGGTCTTCAGGTGGAGAAACAATCTGCCTGACTCCAAACAGAGCCAAGGTTATTTACAACAGATCTGAGGAGCAAGGTGTGATGACAGGATTAGAGAAGTCAGTACACAGAGAAGGTCGTGGACCGACATCCACATGAAGATGCGATAATAAAATGAACCCTGAAGAGGTATTCTGCAAAGCTCCTACTTCGATTCCTATTCTTCTACAACATACCTTACACTGGAACCCTTCTGAATCAAGTACTTACCGTGTTAATGGTTTCCATCATGGGAGACGACTTGACAGCGCTAAGTCTGGCACTATCCATTGCAGTCTGAAAAAAACAAGGAAAAAAACAAAACCAAGTGTAAACTCAACATGAAAACAGTGGAAAGGGCAACATCAGCTATAACTCACTACTTCACAAACTCAAATCCATTTCAGATGCAGACAGACAGAAAGTAATTATGTCTACAGACTATGAACATCTCCCGTTCAGAGGCAGATGGATATTCTAGCTGAAGTATAGGAGCTAAACCATGCAACCCTGACATCAACAAAATGGGGGAAAAAAAGGGAAAAAGAAAAGAAGGAAAAAAAAAAAAACTGGAAGAAAAAAGGAGGAAAAAAGGAGAAGAAATCTCACTCTGACCTATTGTTCACTCCTTTCTCAGATGCAAAGGGCAGAGTTTGACCCATTTCCCTCCCCACAATGAAATCAGCTAAATTTGCTTCTGAACAGTGCGTTTCAGTCACTTTCCCAGAGGACTGCTACTGATTAGTATGGTTCTTTGAGAGAGACTAAAGGACACAGTGCTGACAACATCGACCTCCAGCCATTAGTGCTACGGCATACCTTCTAACTTGTAAGAAATCCTGCAGTTAATCCCCTGGGAAAAACAGCAGCAAAGTTTGACCGTACAGGTGCATTTATTAGACTCTCTCTTCACCTGTTTCACAGTTGTACATGGAGCTGAAGTGACATTTAACATCAGTTCTTACTAAGATTGCTGTTCACTTTCTGAAATACATGGTGGTCTAGTGAATAAAAAAAAATCCCAACCCTTCAAAAAAAACCCAGCCGTATTCCAATGACCAAACTTTTTTTAGTAACTTATTAGCTATTTCTCTTTGCATCTTTGAACACCTCTCAAACAAATCTCCTATTTTTCTGTTCACTGAATGAAGCTTAGATCTTTGTTATCTCTGTTTTGTTGATACTCTCCCATTATAATTGCACTTACTTTCTCCTGATCTGTTGCACAGAGACTCAGGTAATTGAGGACTTGAGGCTCCAGCACACTCAAGGATTCCAGCAGGGCTGGGATAAGTTTTGGTGCATGAGGTTTCAGCATAGACCCGGCACTTTTACTGATCTTCACAAGAGTGTTAATGCTGGAAAAAGATCAAAGGGAACGTCAACAGAGAAACACACAGACTTAGCTGAAAAACCTCTCTGGTCTACTCTAACCTAGTACCAACAAAAAGGCCAAGCCAAATCTCAGGTATGCACCAATATAAATCTACCTGCAAACAAAAATCTGTGTAACTTTCTGCTTAAGGAAAATCATACCCTAGCCCTGAGCTTTCAACTGGTACTACGTTTTGCACAGAGATTGCTTACTTTAGCCACAGTATCACAAAGGGAATGGGCAAAGAGGCAGTACTACAGACAGATACAGGAAGAAATAACATATCTTCATGTTTTAAAGAAGTTCTGGGCAAAGTCACCCCAGAGACATTCATTGTCTCTGCCCAAGAAAAAACAAACTACAATGATCTGTTCAAATCTCACTTGTCAGCTGCAGACTGACCACATCTCTCAGGCTGCATTTTGACAAAGGGTTTTCATCTCTTCAAAAGGGATGAAAAAATTCAAGAAATATTCACTATAATTTGTTAGGAGCTTTCTAACCTTCCTGGACAATCATGTTCAATAGAAGAAAATAATTTTTGGCAAAGATCAGCTACGCTCCAGGTACGAAAATCTTCCAGCTTTTCTGCCCTTCACACAAATGAAGGAATAAGTAAGATTAGCAGGTGGCAAGCATATGAAGTCCCTACACATCACGAGACATTGAACCGTTACATGAGAGAAAATGTATGTGAACAGTGTGACCAAATGCAGTCACCTCTAGGATGTGAACAGTCATTACTTACAACCAGTTGTGAAATAAGACCTGGCTGTTTCAAGAACTACCATGGGATTTTTTTGTTTACAAGCAGAAGAGATATGCCAGTCCTGAAGGACAGCCTCAAGTGCAGCAAGCTGCTTGCAGATCAGTTTGCCAGTTGTACAGGGAGAAAAGTACTTCCTTTTAGAAACCGAACCTGGGCATGTGCAGAGAAGCCAGATACTCCCAAAACATAGGTATTGCTCCTGGGGCTGCTGTTTGAACTCAGTGAGAAAAGGACTCAGCAGGAAGGCTGTTTTGTGGAGAAACTTATCAATTCAAACACAAAGAACATTCTGTAGCTCAGGTGAATAAGCTGGGTCTCTTTGGGACAAATCATGACCTGACCCCCAGGGAACTTACACAACACAGAACTAACCTGAGAGATCGGACTTCAGCAACTGTGCTTACTATTCCTTTGTCTAGCAGGCAAGGGAGCAATACAGCTATTGTCTTCTGACCAGCTGCTCCTTTAGAGGGATCACACATTTTCACACAGACCTGGGGACAGGTGAGAGTCAGTGTTGCAAGCATGTACAAACCTCCTGCTTAGATTGCATTAAAGCACTTTCTCCGTCAGACAGAAGAAGCCAACAGCAACTAAAGCAACTGCTCACAGCCAAACCCAAGCTCTGTTACACCTTCACTCTCCTCTCCAGGAGGTGCTTAAGCCCTAAGCCACATCCCTAAAAGCAGTTTCAGCTACAGTCAGCTTCCAGAAAAGGCAAATTCAGAGCCTAGCAGGCCTTGATCTGCATGTGGATGAAGAGATGGAACAAATGACCTCTCAGCTGACAGACAGCCTATCTCAGCCACATGGATTCAACCATTCCACAAGTCAGAGCAGTAAGTGCCAGGCTAGAACAGATTCCGCAACTGCAACGTTTTGGGACCAGATCACCACTTGTGCCATTGAAATGTCATGCTGCGTGCATTGTAAAGGTTATGATTTCAAACACAGCTTTTAAGGTCCATTTCCATTTCCACCAATGTGATTTTTTTAGAGGAATACCAAACAAAATGTCAAGTGATGTGTGTACTACACTCAAAAAATCTTGTGTCAGTAACAGCACCAGACAGCAAAGTCCAGACTGGACTACTTTGTTTCACATGAGTGAGGTTCCACAGGGCATGGTCAACTATATCAGTTGGGCTTGGTCAACTGTTGAAGTTACAGGAAGTTTCCTTAAATCCCACCCCCAAGGGAGGGAAAAAAGGACATCAGAGATTAAAAAAACAGTTTGTTATATCCCTCCTTTGGTTGTATAGAACGTAACATCACATGATGCTGCAGCAGTAGAACTTCACCAGCATCAACAAAAGTACAGAAGAGTATGTGGTTAAGGTCATTATGATTGCTTTCTAGGGGGCTGTTCTGTTTATCACAACTGCACCTTACACTAGAGATCTGTTCAAGACAGCAGTCTATGGCAAACAGGTCAATCCTGCAGATATGATAGAGAATGATCACCTGACATAAAAATCATACAGGTCTCCATGAGCAAATGACGAAATGAAAGTTTTACCTTGCTTAAAGTTTTTAGGGCTAGTTCTGCTGCCTTTCGCACAGTCTCCTAAAAAAAGAAGTCAACAATCCATTGTTACTACTTTCTAGTACTTTCTTTTGAAGATTCCTGTTCAGTTATCACTGCCATTACCTTAATGTCGTCTTGCACTCTGAATAGGATTTCCCAGATCTCTGGAAGCTTGTCTATAATGTCATCCAAAGGTCTTCCTCTTAGTAAGTCATTCAGTGCCAGACAGCTGCAAACAAGAAATTTTATTTCCTTTACATGGTGTACTTATTTGATATAGGTGTATATACAGATATGTTTATAAATATAAGTAAATGGTTAAAAAAAACTGAAAACTGTTTCACATTCATTGTCTTCCCCAAACCCAAAATCTACTCTGTCATAAGAACATCTCCTTTAGGAGAGGAAAAAAATTCAGCCAGTCAGGTGAAATCTGAAACAGGTGACAGCAAGTGAGAAAGACTGCTGTGGTGAAAATTGCTATTGCAAACATTGAAGTTACAAATTGTTTCAGATTTCTGTAAGTATAGTATAAGAACAGAACAAAATGGTCTAAGGTCTGGAATTGGAATTAAAAGTAAAGTTTTCAATACAGCATAATTACAAACCATTATAAACAAAAAGCAGTTTATTAAAAATGCTAGACCGACTGCATCCTCCTGCCAAGTACGTATATAGCCAGACCGCCAAGATTTTCTAACATGAAGCAATATTTCAGGCCCAAAAATAGGCAAGAACTTTATGACCAGAAATCTCCTCCTTCAGAGGACGTTGTTTAGTATCATGCTCAAGCTACATGCAATAAAAAATTTCATGCTCAATGAAGCAATTAGCTTCGAGATTGTATCACACTTCAAGTGCAGACTACAAGACTGGCCTCTATCCTGATGAAAGGATGTGTCCTCTTTCCCCCCTCAACTTCATCAGGTTAAAAAGTTTATGGTGAACAAGAGAAAAGAAGAGAGTTCAAAGAAAAATCTGTAACTTTTGCTAGCAATACCTGGATTCCCTGATCCTCCACAGACTGCTGGTTAGGTTACTGATCAAATCCTCAAGAATCTCCTTCATGTACTTATCAACCTATTATTAAAAAAAGGAAAAATTATGAAACAAGCATGGACCATGCATCCTTGTCCTGTACTCTGGGGGGCGGGGAAAGGTCCTTTTGGACAATACTATCTGCTTTCAGCCACAGCAGATGAACTAATGCTTGCAAGAGCTGACCCTGCACAACCTTACTCTGACTTGTAGACATGCCTTTTTCTGCACTGCTTCAGGACTTAACACTGTGACAGAGACAACGAGAAAAGATGGAAGTCCCTCCGTCCTTTATCAACTGAGCTGTTTAGATGCAGCACCAAACATATTTACAGGTGAAGCAGTTGTGCTTTGATGAGGGATCAGAGTGAATGACTTCACACTAAGATCAGCTTTGCTAGGAGAAAAGGTTTGCAAACCCAGTTCCAGGCCTTTCAGAACCAGAGCTAGGGCATCTCATGAAAATCACATATTCCTGAAACTTGTCTGGGAGGAGTTATCCTCAAACTGATGGAACAGCTTCTTCTCTTGGGTTTCCTCCCCCCATATTTAGATGCTCTTGCTCTAAGAAGGGCATCTTAGGCCATAAGAATTCCTGTAAGAGCTTCTCATTAGCGATATCAAAGCAGTATCAAAGTGTGGAAAGACCCCTTTAAGTAAAGTAAATCATAAACTTTAACACTGCCTGCATAAACAAGGTCTGTGATATCCTTTCATATGTAAGAGGCAATGCAAAACCTCTGTGCATCCTCCAGCTCATCCATGGATTCAAGCACCTCTTTCTCTGTAGGACAATACCTTACCCCTTTCTGCATAGCCCCTCCGTTCACAAGGTGCAACTGGCCCATGAGGGTCTCTGAGATGCTGCTGGCTAGTAGCAAACCCACCACTCTGGACTTTGCTGGTCACTCACCATGGACTTGTCAGTGACCAAGGCATTCCAAATGCTGGTCATTGCCTGTCGAATGCCCAGGTTGGGGTCAAATTGGTAACGATAGAGCCGGGGAAGAAGCTGGGGCAAAAACGGAGCCAGCTGCTCTCCAGCCTTGGCAGCTATCACATTGAAACCAAAAGCTGCTCCCTGAAACAATGACAAAAAAGTATTTGTTGAAACAATCTACTCATTCAGTTATTGCTCCCAGGCACACCAGTCAGTGGCAAAATTGACTGATACAGTTTAGATTTCGACCAAATCAAAAGGACTAGAATGCTACCAGAATTAACCCCGCATCAGTGATACAGTACCACAGTGATCTCATGCATACAGTCACACTCAGCAGACAACATACTACTTCAAAACTTCCTTCTCTCCAACCTTCATTTCAAGGTACTGATTGACCCCCTTTGCAAAAGTGGTGGTAGTGAATTAAAATTATGAATATTGGAGTATGTTCTTCCGATAGAGA
>VZTL01046418.1:4679-32809 GCA_013400535.1 Scopus umbretta
ACCCCCGCCACCCCCGCCACCACGGCACAGACCACCGCGCCGCCGCAGCCCGCCGAGCGCGCCTCTGTCCCGAGCCTGCCTGCCGCTCACAGTACATGCGGGATATCGTGTATCCGTCTCCCCATTTATCCTCGGATGACAGCTTTTAATTTAATTCCTCATTTATTTGTCCTCTTGGGATGTTTTGGGTGCATACTGGGAGCGAAAGGGTTATGAGCACGAATGTCCTCCACCGTGTACTAAAAAAGAGTTCCAGCTCCAAAAAGCAAAACAAATCAGATGAGTCAAAGCTACTGCTCCCTACTTAATAATTATTTGTATAAAAACCATGAAGTAATTTTCACTCTTATATTCTCTGGAAATATTAATATTGGTTCCCTCCCCAGACAATCCCCTACTGTTTAAAAAAAAAAAAAAATTCCTATTATTTTTCCATGGAGTCACCTATACTTTGTATTTTCATTTGAGTGATTTAAAAAAATGTCCTTTCTAAGCTCCTGGTAGTAGTTTCCTATCCGGATATCTGTACGTTAAAGATAAGGAAACTTTGTGTATCTGTTTCCTGACTCTAAAAGCTTTAGAGAGTTTCTATAGGCAAGCCTTGCCAGTCATGCTTGCTGTTTTGAAATTTCTAATACACTCAACTCCACAAATAATGCGTAAAATGCTAAGAATAATAAATATATTTTTTTGAGCTTTGTGATTTATGGTGCCTAAGTCTCTTAGCTATTCGTGGGCACTTTTCAATGAGGCTTGGAGCGCAGAAAATTGTCATTACTGCTCTAACACTGGGATGGGATAGTGAAGATTTCTGTAATGAGTCAGAATTTCAACTATGCAAGCTTCTTAATGACTTGCCTTCTAAAGTGACTGACATATAGAAAAATGTTAAGACAACAGTGTAACATTATCGTCTCTCAGGCTCAAGTGCTTTCCAGTCTGAATGGGACAGGCCATAGAGTTAAGCAGCATAGTTGAGTATCAGTAAGCCATCTCAAATATGCAAACATAGGTCTCCACCGTCCAGTGTGTTGGGGGACTTATACTTGGCGCACTGCAAAGGGTTTGGGGAGCACTAGAGAGGTTTTCTTTTAGTTTAGTTGTTTTAATGTTTTGTTTTAATTGATTTACAGCTTTGTTTATTGCCCCTTTTTCCACTGTAGTTTGCTTGTTTGCGGGGGAGAGGAGATGGCCATCTTTGGGAATTTGTTCATCTGACATGCAAGAGCAAAGTGCTCATATTAATAATGCCAGTGTTTGGAGGTCTGGCATTAATTGTGTTTGGGTTGCATGAGTGTACTTGCAGTAGGGGGTACCCCCTCTTTCTGCCTTTGGCTTTTTCTCACAGGAGAGTAATGCACTGAAATATATGAGTCTCCCAGGGCCTGACTCTTGCCTTAAGCTGCTGAGCTGTCCATCAGCTTTGGGAAAGTTACAGAGGGCCACGGTGTAAATCGGGAGCAAGTGAGAACAGAACCCGCCGCTCCTCTTTTGTGAGCCGGGTCGGTCTGTGCTTTGAGCGGCACCCGCTCCCCAGCGGAGCCGGCAGGCAGGGAAGCGCACGAAGTTCTCATCTGTGAAACCCACCGCTCCGTGACTCTGCTCTCTGCTCACAGAGATGCCCTGCACATTAACATGAGCTTTGCTGCAGCTTCACCCTATGGCTCTCGGCGGCTAATTGCAAAAATATCCAGCGAGCAAGGCCCCGGGGAAATTGCCACAAGTGATATGCATTAGAAAGGAAACTCTGCTAATTTAAGAAAAGAAAATATTGAGTCCTCAGCATTAATCCAATTGCACAAAATGGACCGTATTTTGACCACTTCCAGAGGCAGGGCTGAAGCTTTCTAATACAAAATTATTTTCCAAAATATGGGGTGCGATTAGTCCGTCCATAACACTTTATACGATAGCATGCTTGCACAAAGAATGTATTATTGTGGGGTCTGCTAGACAAGGGCCCATCCAGAAATTACTGGCTGCCTGCTGTTCCACTTTTCCTGTTCTTATTTTGGGAGATGGGTGAATGTTTGGGCATTTTAATTTCTCCCCACCTTGGTTTCAGTAGAACAATAGTTTTAGAATGGGTGGTGGATTTGGGGTTTTTTTGTTTGTTTGTTAGGTTGGTTTTTTAAAGCCAGTTTGAGGGTTTGTCAGGCAAGGAACTGAGTAGGGACAGAGGCGGCAGACAGGGTCAGCAGAATCATTGCTGCAAGGCATAAAATTTGGTTTGCTAAATATTTAAAGAAAGTTGGAGCCGGTTTTGTTTTCTCCCTTTCACTTGTAAATGGAAACTGAATTTTCAGTGATGGCTCTGATAAATACTGCACCCAGTTAAGTAATGCAGTTGGTTTTCTTTTGTGTCCATCTTTAAAGAGCCAGAGTAGGGGTAAAAATCACATTCTTTAAGATCATTCCCTCTTTTCAAACCCTGTCCCAACATTGGCACAAACTAAACTGGTCATTTAAAAAAAAAAAAAAAAAGCAAATGCATTTTCATGATGCATTCTAGAATCCTGCAAAGGGAAAACCTGAACAAATCAGATGTCATTTTCCCCTCTAAAATTTTTGTTTGTGGAGTTAGAGATGCGTTGTTTCTCTCTACATCCCCTGTGCACATGGTGTCAAGGGGCTTGAAGATGCAGTCTGCAATAGGAGCATACTTGAATTTAAACAAAAACCTAATGACCACAAAGTGTAAAACTGACAGCTTTCCTTCAGCCCTGATGCTCTGTAAATTCTTAGTAACTAGTTCTATCTAACCTAAATATTGAGTCCAACTTGACCTTTCTCATGATCTCCCTCCTCCTGCCGAAACATTTTTAATTTTCTTTTTCTTTTGGTTAGTCAGCGGCTAGGAGAGCAGGGACTTGTTGTGCCAACTGTCAGACAACCACCACGACCTTATGGCGACGTAATGCAAACGGGGACCCAGTTTGTAATGCCTGTGGACTCTACTATAAATTGCACAATGTGAGTATTTACTCATCTCATGTGTTGCTGCTTGCCTAGCTGGGATTGATGTCTTAACTGCATGGCGTACACTAGGCTTTTATTGGTTTCAGGGTTTTGGTTGTTGTTTTATTCCTTCCCCGTCTCTAAGGTTCCCCTGGGAAGTGACAGCCATTCTTTGTTGGCATAGTGATGCTAAGTTCAGTGACATTGCAATGTATTAGCTTGGCTTCTAACGCTTGGGCAAAGCAGGCAAAACAGAGCTACCACACTTGATTTCAACTAAGCCTGTTTTGTGTGCTGTTTCCCTCCAGAAACACGGAGGCCATTTGGAGTGGGCTCTGTGCAAAAAAACTAATCCTGATGGGGCATCTTCATTTTGATTTTGTTTAAAAATAATTACATCTAAGGCTTTGTTTTATTTATTATTTTTTTTTAAAGAAAGTAATCCCAAGCGGGATCACTTGACATGTCGGAATGTTATTTAAACTGTAAGTAACAGAGGTTACTGGTACAAGATTGCTCATGTCTTAGGACTGAATTTGGGTCAACGTGTGCCTCCTAGTTTGATCTCTTCTATTAGGAAATGAATGAGGACTGAGGGTAAGCCTACGGGAAGGAGAGTCATCAGCTGCCAAATTCAGTTAAATTTGTTTTTCATGTCTAGAGGTTTTTTGTGTGTGTGGTTTTATTAAACAAATCAATATAAACAAGTTCTGCAGAGAGAAACACCATTTTGGTTTTTTTTTTTTTTTTTGGCCAGAAAAAGGTCTCCATCCAGGAAAAACACATGGGGGCTGTCCAAATATTTTCATTTTTGCACAATAAGGTCATTCTGTCTGCATGAGCCTGATTTTCTCATTTCTTGCAGGTGAACAGGCCCCTGACCATGAAAAAGGAAGGAATTCAGACCAGGAATAGGAAAATGTCCAACAAATCAAAGAAAAGCAAGAAAGGCTCTGAGTGTTTTGAGGAACTATCCAAGTGCATGCAGGAGAAATCATCTCCTTTCAGTGCTGCTGCCCTTGCTAGTCACATGGCGCCCATGGGGCATTTGCCACCTTTCAGCCACTCTGGACACATCCTACCAACACCTACCCCCATCCACCCATCTTCCAGCATCTCATTTGGACATCCGCACCCATCCAGCATGGTTACAGCCATGGGATAAAACCTGATGATCAAGAGACCCAGAGATTAAGAACATGGGGCTTTGCCTAAGATGACACCAAGTAAGAAAATGTTCTGCCAAGAGGAGAATGTAGGGATGGCAAAAGGGGATCTGTGCTCCCATGTGGTTTAACTCTTAATGCTGGACTAAAACCTTGCAAATGATGGGTCTTCTGCAGAAATGTGTAGTGGTGCCTGTAATGCACTTTGCCCCCTCAGGTATAAGGAAAAAGAACTGACCTGTTCGATACTCAGTGGTCCAGCAGGAAGCAAAAGGTGGCAGAAGCTGAAGGAAAAGGCTTGGAACTGGCTTTCCTTTCTGTCTTTGTTATTACTGTGAATATTGTAAAGAGATATAAGCAGCCTCCTAGGATGGAATCGGCTCACTGGAAGCCAGACATGCTGGATTTCTATTGTGGACTTTGTTTGGGATGGGGAAAAAAGAAAAAAGAAAAAAAAAAAAAAGGAAAAAAAAGAAAAGGACATCTTTATAAAAATGTAATTTTTAAAATGAAATTGGACACAAAGTCATATTTATTTTACTCTTGTTTTCCATGAAAAGCCTCAACCCCTCTGATTGCATGTTTTTGTGCTGTCGTTTGCAATGGCTACCCTGTAAGAAAATCTGCCTTCAAAACAAGGGGAAGAGGGGGGAACATATTCAGCAGCCCCTTGGATTAACTCTATCTTCCATACCAAAATAACTATGAGGAAGGGGGAAAAGATTGGGAGGGGGGGAGGGGGAGGAAACAAAGCAAAAATGTAGCCATAACACGGGATTTTAATGTGCCCAAGATGGTGATTATTTTGACACAATTTCTTCATTCTTTTCCCTGACAGGAAAGAGATATTTAAAAAAACAGCCCCCCTCCCAACTACCCTATTATTCCTTAAAACAGACAGCTAGATCAGACAAACTGTTGGGAAAAAACTCTTGGGGAAGGCAATCCTGCACTAGCAAGGGGTCAGATACAGGCAATTACCAAACTGTGTCGCAGCTAACTTCTAGCACAGCAAAAACCATCACAGGGCATAAAAACATTCAACTCGCAGACTTTAGAGGTTGAAGCATTTTGTTCTGTTGTGTTGGCAGCTGTCGCTTAAAAATGCAGATTAGCTCCTTGGGTAAACTTACGGCAGTGTGGCCACCACGTCGACACATAGCGCGTGTGCTGTCTTGGGCATCCAGGCCCCGGTGGACTTCACATGGAGGAAGGGCAGAAATGAGGCTGAGATCACTGGAGAAGGGAAAGAGAGAGACAATCAGTTTGAGCTTCACACATCCGTCAAATCCCAGACACAGCGACAGCTAACGAGATGAGGGAAAGCATCGTTTTAAGGGGAACGTCTGTTTTCCGTAGCATATTTTATATGAAAAAAAAAATCAAAACAAAAAAAGAAAAAAATTTAATTCTCCCGTTATTAAACCATATTGTACGTAAATGACCGAAAACAAAGCTATTGCCAATGTGAAGTGTATTCTATTGATTGTTATGATCTGATGCCTCTCGTGAACACAAGCTCCAGTATAACATACAATGTACATATTTAGCTATACTTCTGATTAAAATGCCCCAATGAACAGAGGGGTTTGATAATGTAAACCACGTAAGCTTAACTCTGTGACAAGCTTTTTTTTTTTTTTAATTTTTAACTTTTTTGTTGTTGGGGTTTTTCTTTTTTTTAATTTTTTGATCAAGCCAATTGTATCCTTACTGCAAAAGTCCTGCTTTAAAGAAAACCACAACAAAACAAATAAAAATGGATGTACGTTAATTTTGTTTTCTGAACATGTAAGTCAAATATTTGATAATGAATTAAGAACCAAGCAGCCATGAAAATCCTGCTTTCCTCCTTTTTCTGGTCTGTGTAGGCATATAGGTGCACTTTGTAAAGAAGTGGAAATAAATGGGAAACTAAATTGGTTGGGAGAAATCATTAGAATTTTTCATCTACCAAGGTAAAAAAATTTGGTCCTTTTTATGTTTTACCTTTTACAATGGTACAGTTGTACATTATTTGTACCCAACTCAAATTTCTGTAGGATTTGGGCAGGGGGCGGGGAAGCGATGTGGGTGGAAGACAGGGATTACTGATACAGTTGACAAAGTGCAATATATTGTCAGTCACTGCAGCATAGACAACAGCAGTCGAGATTTAAATTATTTTGTACTTGTATCAGCATAAAAAAATTCTGCAGTATTTTCTGGTTTTATTTTAATTTTTTTATTTTGCTTATTTTTGGATTAGTGAACTAAGTTATTGTTAATTATGTACAACATGTTTATATATTGTCTGTAAAAAGTGTATGCTCTCCTCATATTCCTTCAAGGTGAATATTGCTAAGAATAATAAAATACCTTTTTTGTCAAAGTATCTGTGCCCAGCTTCATGTCATAAAGGCTGCTTTTAATAGGGAGAGAGGAAAAATTATCGTTGTCATTGTTGCCAGTATAATTGTTAGCTTAAACTTTATGCAGAGCGCTCTATTGATATTTCAAAAAACTACCAGGGTAGGACAAAAAAAGTATTCGGTGAATGATTTAGTATAAAAAGCACAGGTACAAAAGCTCTTTCTCCGGTGTTGTTTTGGGGTGACAAGGTCATGCAGTTAAAGTGCACAAAAGTTTCTAAACCAGTTTAAAATCTAAGGCAGCAGCCACATTTGCAGATGATGAACTGTGGTTTCTCTGGGCTTTTTTTGTTGTTTTTTGGGGTTGTTTTTTTAAAGTGTTTGGAGAAATATTTTTCAATTAAAAATAAGTTTTAAAAACACAGTAAATGCAGAAAAGCAGCCAGCCGCCTAATGGATTTCAAGGCAGGGCCTGTATTAGACCAGGCAGTTCTCCGCAGGTTCTTGCACTGCTGTAACAGGCAACACTGTCAACCTGAAAGCCTGTTTCTTACCGTTTGGTGTCATCAGTGGTGTGAAGGGAGCAACCGGGGATAGCTAGCCTGGAGCTGCTCAGTGCTGTCCTGGGAACAAGGGTTGCGCCGTCGGTGCAGGAGGGCGTGCATGCAGGCTGGCACACGAGGATGAAGAAGAGTGCTTACGAGGCAGTTCTCATGTGGCCAAAACTTTGTGGCTGCTTTCATTGCACAGTTGAGTCTGACCCACACAAGGAACTCCTTGGGGCCTTACAAAGTGAAGCAAAGTCTTGCAAAGTCCCCCCCACCACGTGTAGGGGTGAGTACTGCTGCTACTAAATATTTTCAAGAAAACTGCTAATGAACTTTGGGCTTCCTCCTTTGTTCCCCTGAGAGTTGCGTCTCACTTCTGTGGAAACCAACTTGGGGATAACTCCTTACTCATTAAGAAAAAAAATAACCTGAGTTCCTTTTTCAGTGTGTCTGTGCAAATTCCAGCCCTTTCTATCACTGTTTCTCTTTAACCATGCAGCCTCCTCCCCAGCCCTGTTTGCAAGCCCTGCTAGTGAACGACAAGGAGTCACAGCAGCTCTAGATGTGCTGAAGAAAGTACACGCAACTGGGACGAGGCCTTCCCGCATCATTTCAGACGAGTTAATCATCTCTCTAACTTGTTTAACGAGGCTTAGTGCAAACACCCGTGAAAAAAAAAAAAAAGGCAGTTTATAGCATGCCGTGCAAGCTTCATTTGGAAAGAAACATGTTCATTTTCAGACAGGTTTAAAACGGGTTTATAAGTAAACTCAGCCACTCTCCCTCCATATTTGAATAGCTGAAACAAGGAGAGAAGAGGAGAACTAACATCACTTTAAAATAATTTAGGATAGTCAAGCTATTTGCTTTGGTTGCACATTACACACCCATTCCGATTTTGATGAGGGCTTACCTTGCTGTTGCCTCTGCAGGCATTTCACTGGGTCAGTCCGATTTACTCACAGAATCAGGGCCATAATCCACCAGCTTGTCAGGAGGGGTGCTGCAGCCCCGCAGCGCCCAGAGGAGCGTGCCTCTTCTGAGCAGGGTCTTCAGCGGCTCCTGCAACACAGATAACAAATAATCCCGTGTTTGTCAGGTGGCACTAATCTGTGATAGATCAAACCATCTTTCTGCAATGTGTATTATCGTGGTTGTCTCCAGACATTTTGCATAGCGGAAGAAAAACAAACAGCAGGGAATGGAAATGGAGCAAGTGTGTAAAGTTCAACGTAAAGTGTAAGCATAGAGCAGATATCAAGGCAACAAACTGGGATTTACAGCCCTTTCACTACCACCAAACACTGGGGGACAGGCTTTTTCTGAGGGGGGGAACCCTGACATTACTTGCCTTTGGTTCCCGTTGTTGGGATTATTGTTTTAAGCCGTGCTTAATTGTCATGTCTCCACGGCCACATCAAAAGCCAAGAAGATTAGGTTACAGGGAGTGTTTGATGTCAAAATACAAAATAAATAAAAGGAAAGCTGAAAAGGTAGTGTATTTTCCATGATGTCTACTGAGGTTTTTGCCTCAAACATCTCTTTTTTTTTTGCAAAGGTTGCACTTTCAGTGACGAGATTTCATTTCTTACTTCCAAATGACTCCACTGCTTTCCTGCAACAGCTCAAAAGGGTTAATATCCCCTCTTTGATGGCGAACATGGCATAATTAACGCAAACTTCTTAAGTATCCCGGTGACCTGTAGATGGCCACATGAGAATTTTGTTATTTACTGACTTGCCAAACGTTTATTGCTTATAGCAAGGCAAGTGGGAAGCAGGCATTAATTTTGATGCTGTTATCTGTGATTGTGTGTAAAGTTCATAGCAGAGAGTGCCTATATGTCAACTGCAATTAAACATTTCCCTATTTTTTAAATGAATTTCATGTTGGTGGAGGGGGTTGGACTGGCAGCTTCGCAAACTGAAATCCTGCCCATCCACAGATCAGGCATGACACAGCCAGACACGGGACAACTTCCCCTTACCTGCAGGCTGCAAAAGAAAACAGTCTGGCGCCATGGAGCATTTGATCCTGGGCTTCTCCACAGAGACAGTCAAATCAGTACCAACTGTGGCAGGGCACAGAGGGAGATTTTTGTGGTGTGACATCTCTCCTTGGAAACCAGCCTGACAAGCACCAAAAATGAAGCCAAAAGTGGCTATCAGGTGAATATGTTCATTTATCACCAACCTGGACTGGATTAGAATGTGTGACCTAGAAGTAAAATGCTTTGTTTAGGCCAACTCCCTGGGCCATCTGGTCCTCGCAAGTAAACATTTCTAAGTGAGATTAAGTGACTGTTCTTTAAGCATGGTGATATGAGTGCAAACCAGGCTGCTCTGGATCTAACAGATCAAACCTCAGCATCAGGGCAGCTGGCTGTTGCCGATTCAGAAACACCATTTGCTTGAACAGTTTTGGGTGCAATTCTCTGTGGTGTCGGCTTTGCAGTCAGTCCTGATTCAGTCTGATGTGTCCCTGTCAGATCCAGAGCTTGTCCTAAATCCAGGGCTCAGGTTGCACCAAGGTGCTGCTGGGAGGTTGAGGGCCCCACCAGAGGAAACTTAGGAGAGAGACTGCAGTAAGAGCTACAATGCATTTGCAGTAAGAACTCCGTTGCATTTCCGAGCACCAAAAGCTCGGCTGAGCAAAATGCAATCACAGAGTAGGAGATACAGCAGAAAAAACATCCAGCAGGTAGTAACACAATAGAGAACTAACCCTTCCTTCATGGAAAGGCTTTGACATACCGCTGAGGGAGGGAACTGCTACTGTTTGGTCTATAAAAGCTGAATCGGGGAAGTATAACGTTAACCCAGCCTATGCAGCAATGCCAGGGGGAAAACTGCTACCTGCTTGTATGCTGCTTCCATGCCTCTCCCTGGTTCTGCACTCTGGGCTGAAGGGAGTTGTTTGGAGGAAAGTTGGCTCTGGCTCAGGGGGGGTCAAAAGCATGTGTCAATCATTTGGTGTTGGGCCTATCAAGGCCAAAGCGTGAACATGAACACTCGTTTCTCCTAAACACTTCAATGCTTCACCAAAGTCTTCCCTAGTGCTTTTATTTTCCTTTGGAGCTTAATTTCTTAATCTCTGCCTGCTCTCTGTCAGGCAGAGAGCCTCTCTGCCTCTCTGTCAGGCAGAGAGGACGTGGCAGATTTCTTTACCTGGGGCACAAGAGCATTATGTTGGCTGTTTTGGTTGTGATTTTGTATCTCTGGTTCTTTCATTCACTCCCACCTGACCACATTGGCATTCTGGTAGCAGGTTATGATGCTAGAGTGATTTCAGGGCATCCCTGGAAATCCCTACTGGATTTTGCTGTAAAATTCAGATTAATTTACCAACTCCTGCTGCATTTCAGCCTGTCTGCTAGGTCTTTTCTTTTCTTTTCTTTTCTCTTTTCTTTTTTTTATAGACCCTTGTAAAATTTGGAAGTAAAAGCACCTCATTTTGAGAATTAATCTGTTAGAAGAGAACTAGATGAACAAAAAGGAACAGACCAAGACCACTGATGTAACCCTTGTGTGCACAGGCACGCTGGGTTGCGCACTATTTTTCTCTATCCAAGCATAACTCCCAACAACACAGGGAAGATGTTCTTCATGACCAAGCACATCTCAGGAGACAGACCACTGCCTGACTGGGGCCAGGACTCACCCCAATCCCTCACGCGCTTTCTGATAACAAGCAAAGGTACAGTACTCCATGCCTCAGTTTCCCGTGCAAAACAGTTATAAAAAAGACAAGACCTGCCCTATCAGCTATGTACAAGTGTTGACTCGCTCCAGCCTAGCAGACGTCTGGGCAAGTTTGAACAAATGTCAGTGTGTGGTGTGTACTGATAGGCACTGGGAAGGGACACAGCACTCTCCTCTCCAGGTTAGAGGCTCCTCCCAGCCTCCGCTGAGGAGCTGTTGCACTGCCGTTAGCCTCTCCGTACAGCTGTCTGTGGCAAAAATGACACACTGGAGAAATTAGTCACTGGAGTGTATCACCCGATTGCTCCCAACTGCTGCACACACACACAGAGCTCCCCCCACGCACACCCGGACTGCCTCCAGCCCCAGCCCATTGTGAAGTAGCCCTTTCTCCGTCTCCCATGCTGTCAGACCCTGACCTTCCTTTCACATGCTCTAATGGTCACTAGAAAACTGCAAGAGAGCACAATCATGGTATTAAATAGCCATAACTTGTCTCCAGGCCTTTCCCCTCCTCCCCCTGCCTCGGTCTCCCGCAACTTAACGTTTAAACCAGCTGAAGTTTACAACAAATCAAAGCCTCCCTATAGGCCCAGATTGTCTAAATACGGAAAACAGGAAGTGAGTAACCTTCAACGGGAAATTGTTCATCCGATGGAGGCCAAGACCCAAGGCCCGGCGCGTTTCAGTCCTGCCCCAGCGCAGGCAGACACAGCGTGTACCGAATGGGCGCTCAGCATTTCGCCCGAGGGAGTGGTTTAGGGAAAATGTTGCTTCTCTTGCAGTCATGTTGCGGCTGCTTCAGGAAAGGAGATGGCCTTCGTGCCTGTGCAGAACAGGCAGTTTGGGAGGGTAATTTTTAAGAAGGCTGGGGATGGAATGGAGAAGCAGACGAGGGTCGGAGGAGAAAACAGAGAAGACGCATGAATCCAAACTAAAACCGCCTCTTGCTTCCTGTGAAGGTGAAGATGGCAAAAGAGTACCGCAAATGGCATTGGGCTGCTTCCAGCACAGAAGGGCGGGAAGAGATTTTGTGCGACAGCCCACTTGGTGATGAAAAGGAGAACACTTCATTTCCTAGGAAGAGAGAATAATAATTTATTTTTGTAGAGTAACCTGCCTGCTTCCCCCTGCCAGGAAAGATCCCAAATTATTTTACCGGCTGTTTACCGGCTGCTTATATTATTCACTACTGAATTGCAACCATTACTGGGGTGGAACACAGCAGCTGTTTAACAACTCAAAATGATGCCCTTTTTTTTATGGAAGGTCATATTAAGATCCTCTCTAACTGAAGGTGAACTTCTTGTTCCATGCCGCATCCACTGGTATGAAGCTTTGCTCACAATTACACTTCTGCCAAAATCACAGAACCCCCAAAGAAAGTAGGATGCACAAACACATCCAAGCATACTCGAGTCCTTCCACGACAACTCTGGACAGGGCTAATGAACCATGTACCACAAAGAGACCCCTGGCTTACAGATAACTTTCTTCTGCCCTCCTTGGAGCCTGCACCTATGCTCATATGCCAGTTTTGCTCTGGGCAGCTCATGGGTTAAGCACCAGCAACCAAGCCCATGGTCTCTGATTTGAGAAATGGACAGAGAAAAAGGCAGCACAGTCTGATCTGGAGTCTGGCACCGCTGTTGAGGGGATGTGAGTTGGTTGGTCCTGTCCTGGTTCCTCACCTCAGGGCTGGGAGTGCTACAGATGAAGGGCACTCCTGGGGCAGATGTGCATACGTGGGTCAGGCTCCAGAGGACATTCATGCGGAAGGCATAGCTGGAATTAGACTTGCCTGACTGAGATGCTGCACCTCTGCAAAGACCAGGGCTTGAGAGAAATGCACAGCAATAGGTAACTGTTGGGTCTTTTGAGGAGGATGAGTTAGAGATGAAGCTTCTAGTTAGATCTCTTTGCTGCAGCATTTCAAAAATTGCTCTGAATTTACCTTTTAAAAATATATTTTAAATACTGTTTTTAGGCAGAAATATTTTCCCTCTTACTCCTACAGTCTTTTTCTGTAATGATTTCCCCAGACTTCTCATGGTTTATGTAGGTGAGTAAAACTGGACTTGTGGCATTTGCTTCACAGAACATTTTCTCTCTTGCATAAAGATGAAGTTTAGTTCGTTGTTTTGCTAGCAAACCAGCTGGCTAGGAGAAAGATGCTCTTAATCAAATGGCCTCACTGTCTCTCTGGGGAGAGCTCTGTCTTTTTTCCCATCACAACAGGTTTCCTCTTTGTTCTCTGGTGGGCAGGTGTTGTCCCACTGGGATGTGGAAAAGGGCAGGCTCTGATCCCATTAAAGATAGCCCCATTGGTAATAGATCAGAGGGGCATCCCTAGGTTGTGGGAGAGTATGCCTGTCTTGCTTCACTGGCTGGTAAATAATAGAGCTGGCTTTCAGTGACACTTGCAGGGTTTTTAACAGGAGTCCTGTTCTCCAGAGGCATAATGAAAGGGAAAGGAACCCAGAGGGTGGTGGCTGTGTGTGGCACTGCCAGAAACCACAGCTGGTCCTGCAAGTGATGGGAATGGAGATGATGCTTCCACCCAGGAAAGATGCAAAGACATGCTCCCCTTGCGCATTATCTGCTTGCTTCACTCTCTTTCTCTGTCCCTTCCACAGCAGGCTGACTTTGAGGGATGTGGAAGTGAATTTAGCTCCAGTGGAAGGTGACATAGATAATACCAGAGATGGAAACGCTACTGTAACCTGTGGTCTCAGACACCCCTTGGTCCTTCCATCTCAAGCAGCTGTGTTCTGACTCCCTGGGAAGAAAGATTAGGTATGTGGGCTAAAGGAGGTCAGGGAGCTCCAGCCACATCCCTGGCCTGGATAAGATGACCGGGGAATAGTAGTGTGGCTTGCTCAGTGGATCCTGTCTGCCTGCAGTCCAGACATAGCATGGAGTAGCTTTTCTTCTGCTGACCTTGTGTTCTCAAGAACTGAGACACTGGCAGGAATCTCCAGTGCATTTCCTTCTTCTATGCTTTCTGAAATGATCCAGGAGGCAAGTCCACTGTGCCCAGGAGCTAGAGGGTCCTGAGATCTAGAATGGGCTCTACATCTGCTTAACTCAGAGGCTCAGTGTCTCTGCCTGCTCAGTCAAGGCAGGATTTATCTACCTCGCAGAGGGTTGTGGCAATCCATTAGTCTGTGTTAGTGCAAGACTTGGACATGGTCACGTCCCAAGAATGGAAACTTGAAGCTGGATACATGCAGCAGCCAAAATATGCAGCTCTGACTGCAAACCATACCATAGGCACGTTCACAAAGTATGCACCAGCACTGTGGGCCAGAGGCTTGTCCAAACGAAGCAATAGCTCTTACAGACACCATGTCCAAGCACAGGCTCATTGAATTTCCTTTCTTTGGTGAGATCCCTTTGGCCAGCGTCATTCCAGCTCCAGCAAAGCTGTCCTCGAGGCACCCACACCTGCTCAGCAAATCCTCAAAAGAGTTAACCGTGAGCTCCTGACTCAATGCACAGGAATGCAGCCACCACAGGTAGAGTCTCACTGAGGCCATCTTCATGGGAGGCTGAACTCAACAGTGTCTGCACTCAGTTGTGTCAGGACTGACAAGAACAGCGATTGTACCAGCATGTTAGACAGCTGGCTGTATTTTAACACACACTTTTACTTTCTTTTCCTATGTTCTTCCTTAGTGCCACGTGGAAATTATGCTCCTTTTGGCCTATGCACCCTACTACAGCAGTTGGACATTTTTAATCCGCACCCTCTTTCTTGGTGCTCTCTTTCCAATGTTTCACTCTCCCATTTACACCCTTGCTGAATTTATCTCTGCAGCTCACAAACCAGACAGAATCCTTTACATCTGCTGCACTAGGGCCTGGGAAGACTGGTCATTCTGCTTGCAAAGCCACCACTGCGGGCCGCTCCTCCACGCAATCCAGCCCTGCCACTGCTAGCCCTGCCTGAAATCACCGCCCCTGCTCAGCATTCCTGCAGGCTGCTTTCACTTTTAGCCCCGATGCTGAACAAACCCAGCTCTCTCTTCATGTACATGTGTGTATGTATTAATACACATACCCCCCACCACAGAAAGAAACCTATTTTGCAAGGTTTAATGTGCTCTGAGTTCTCCTCTAGACTCTTCCTCTTTTGTTGCAGCTGTGGTTTTAGGGCAGGCTTTGTGGGTTTGAGAGAGTCCTTGGATGCCTTGGGAAACGTTCTGCAAAAGCGGACTTTCTCTCCATGCATCCTGCACTCCAGCCACCAGGTCCTGAAATCTCCATGCACAGGATTTCCCCTATTTAGACGAACAAAAAAAATCTACTTGCCTTTCAGGCATAATTTCTGACTGATGCTACTCATTCATGCCTGCAGCATCAGGCAAAGAAACAGGAGAGCCAGCTGGACTCCCTCCTACGCCAGTGGCAGCTCTAACAGAGCCACAACACTGCATCAGGATGCTCCGAATGGGCTAAGAAACACCACCTCACAGCCACGGCAGCCCTGGGATGGCTGGATGGCTGATGTAAGCACTTTGCCATAGCTCTGGAGAGAGTAAGACCTTACCCACTATCCTTAATGTCTCCGCCTGTGACACAGGAGAAGCAATACTTCCTACCTTGTAGAAAATAAGGGAGAGCCTGCAAGCACCAAATAACTGTGAAACAGAAACACTCTCTGCCTCTCCTATGCTCATCCTAGTTACTCATGAGGGGCAGTAATGCTGATTTAGGAGAGCTGAGGATTAGCCTAACACACCCAGGTACCACCTGCTGCTTTAGTGGCTCCAGCTCACAGTTTTGTGACAGGCTGGGCGCTTGACAGCAATATCCCTTTGAAATGCCATGTATACTGCTCAGGGTTTGGAAAAGCCTTGCTCCAGCACAGGGTAATTGTCAATATGCATGAAGACAAGCTTCCTGGGGTTGGCTTGGGGCAAGAAGGGGACAGCTTGGGTGGAAAAAATGCTTCAACCACAGCACAAGGCATGCCTGTACTCCTAACCAGCTGAACAGCAACTAGGCCCTATAGAGTTAGAGCAGCCTTGAGGTGGCTCTGACAGGCAAAGCACAAAAATGCTGTGAAAAAAAGCAACCCACAAAGCAACAGAAAGGTCTCACAAGATTTAAAAGCACAGTTGTTTAGCCTTGCCTATTTGTATGGGAAGCGGGAGCCACAGCTCCTGAACGTGGAGCTGGCAGGCAGCATAGGAAAGGAGAGGGAGGCGAGATATGTGGCTGAGGAATTTGCAGCCTTCAAGTTCCCTCTCCCACCTCCTCCTCCCGCAGGAAATGAAAGAAATCTCTTTTGTGGAAGGAGGATGGTAGGTGTGCATGTGTGAGTGTGTGCTGGGGAGCAGCCCGGCCCTGTGGGCTCCTTCCCGTCGTGCAAGCCAGCGTGCAGGGCCCTGTGTTTGCATGCACGCGTGTGCAGTTACGCTGAAGCGCTCAGGGCCGTTTCTCAGAACTCTCCTCATGCGTGTCTGAAAAGGTGGATCAGGCAACGGAAGCGGCAAAACCACCAGCATGCCCAGGCCCCAGATGACTGCCTTTTCACTTTTTTTTTTTTTTTTTTTTTTTAAATGACCCCCCCCGCTTNGTAAAGCAGCCCCCCCACTTCTTCCTCCTTCCCTCCCCCACTCTGTCCCGCTGAACCACAGTGCTGGAGTGGCAGAGCCTGAAACTGGAGGAGAGCAAAGGGCACAAAAAACGTCCATGGCTGCTGCACAGAGTGATGCCGGGGGCCAAGGCTGGCAAAACTGGCTGTGGGCACAGCCATCTGTAGCTGCTGCTGCCCTTGCTTAGGCCTGAGCACAGACTGGAGCAGGCAGCCGACTGCCAGTTCTGCCAGGACCTGCATGATGCTGATCCTGCTGTCCCAGCAGCACAGCCTTTGCCTCCATGGAGTCCCAGGCCTGGGGGAGCGTGGTGGGAAGGAGAAAGGGAGCTGCGAGTGGGGTAAAAATGGTCAATTTAGTTGTCTTTTTCCCCTCTTCAAACCACGGTGAGCCAGTTGCCATTTGTCAGGGCGAGCGGCACAGGCTGCTGGGCTCAGGCATCCCTGTCCCCTCATGGAGAGATGGTGGCCAGGCCAGGCCCTCAGCGACCACCCCGGCAGCCTCCTGGGCTCTGACACCACACAGAACAAGTTCACCTGCGACTCTCCTCCAAGGGGGTCTCTTTTAGCCTCTGTTTCCACACTAACAGGGACAAAAGAATGGGCTGCTTATCACCATCCCCACCCACCGAATTACACAGCGTACCTGCATGACCCAGCAGCTGCTCCTCGGGGTGTCCAGGCAGGGTTTGTGGGAGGGAGACGAAAGGCATGGCTGGAGACCGCATTTCTGTTTACAACTCTTTGTTAGCAGTGAAAGTTTCTTCTCGTCATGCTTGCTCCTGAGGTGGGTGTTAGCAGCAGGCTGAGGAGCGAGAGCATGTCCCAGGTCTCCTCCTTCTGATGCCTAAAACGGTGATCAGGACAGGCTGCCTTAGCTCCACAATGGTGGACAGGTCTCCATCGTCCCCTCATGGGCTCTCATGGCCCCAGCCCATAACCACACAGCGTTATCCCAGCCCTAGCACCTTTCCCTCAGGTAAACACAGTGGATCCCCATCATATGCCACAAATTTCCTCCTCTGAGTGTGGGGGAACACCCCATTTCCCAGCTGGGCCCCGGCAGCAGGAACACGGCCTTCCCCCGGAGATATCACTGTGGGCACAAGAGGTAATATGCATCAGAAGAAAATGAAACCTGCTCCAAGCCATCATGATAAAGACAAACCCATCTGAGAGGAAGGGTCAAAAAGCTGGGGACCAGGAGTAAAGGAAAGGGCTGTCCGGAGAGTCCTGTTGGAAGAGACACCAGGATGTTCTAAAGACACAAACTCTAAAGACAGTTTTGGCACTGAGCACCAAGATCCACTTTCCTGAATAGCACTGAGCCCATGTTTAGCCCTTCTAGTTTTCTGGGTCAAAAATAAATCCTGAACAAATAATAATTTTTTTAAAAAGACACAATTTTTACTTTGCATGTTTTCTGTAGAACAAAAGGTATTGGGTGAAAGAAAGGAACTTCCTGAGAAGGTGGGAATTTTCCCAAGTGGGAAGGACAAATTCAACATCACCAAAAAAATTCCACAGTGCCAAAGGAAAAAGGCAAATGCGTTGAAGGGAGTTAAGAAATTGAGCAAGACAGGTGCCATGTGAGGTAGTCCTGACATCTACCCGTGTGTAAGGTAGACAGGGGTCCATACATGCACAACAAGGTGGGAGAGAAAAAGAAGAGTAAATAAAGAAGAATGCAAGAAATAAGAGTGTGCAAAGCCTGCTCAGAGATCTAAGGATTAAAAAGAAAACCTTTAGTAGAAATGGAAAACAGGGAGGCAACCAAACAAGAATATTCAGTCAGTTAAGGCTTGCAGGGAAAAGATAAGGGCAGCAAAAATGCAGAATGAGTTAATTATAGCCAAAGGGATTAAGGAGAATAAGAGGCCTTTTACAAATATATCAGGGGAAACAGAAGCACTAGGTAGAAGGTGGGTCTGTTAATAATAGGTCAGAGTAGGGAAGGAAAATAATGAAACAAGGGGACAAATCATGCCAACAGCAGTGTGGGCATCTTCCTGTTACCAGCTGGTCCGAGAGCTCCAAGCCAGCATGACAGGTCCATTGACTTGAGACTGGTTTCAACCCAGAGGCTCCCTGGGTTGCTCCCAGTTGCTCCCTCAGAGCAACCCAGCTCTGAGCTGCCATTACAGTAGGGCTGGGTATGGAAACATGCCATGAGTCTCCCCATGCAGCGCCTGACCTCTTCCCTGAAGAAATAAATATATTTTCAGTGATTTAATTGCCTCAGCCTGGCTTTTTTGTGGCGTAGGAGGCTGGAGAAAGCACATGCACCAAGGTTAGGCCACATATGTGGTGCAATGGTCCTGGAGTAAGACCTGGTTAAAACACACCAGCGGGTGACAGACTAACTGGCCAACTAACTATGGGCTTCTCATCAACTCTTGTTCCTTGGCTTGGCTATTTCCTCTCTTCTGCCTCCCTCAGTGCCCTGCAAGAAACAAGAATAAACCCCAGTAAATCCCCTGGGGCTGGAAGCAGGGATTGGCAAGTATTAGGACTTCGCAAAACTTGCATCTCACTGATTTGTGATCCAAATTCTCACTGCCTAAGAAATTTTGTGCAAGAATTTTAAATATTTAAGATATGCACACATTCCTGCCATCAGGATTTTGGCTTTCTCCCTCTCCAGAAATAAAGTTTGGCTCTAAATCCCAGGTTTCCCTCTCAGTTCCTATAAAAACAAGAGGCTCAGTTGGGAAAATTACAGACTATTTTATGTTTTCTCAAAGTCAAAAAAAAACCCGTCAGGAGATAGAAACTAGCTCTTTCACAGAAGGAAACCCATCGCTCTCCTGTCTGCCTGTGGGCGCGTTTTGCATACTGGAGGCTTTCCTTGAACAAGACCCCTCAGGCACCCTCCAGCCCCCATCTGCCAGGGAATCACACAGCGAAACAAAGGGCCAGCTCCTTTGTCCGAGGAGACAAGGTGCCAACCTGCCTGTCTCTGTTTACCAAAGGGAGGGATGTTAGCAGGGTGAGAATGGGGGGCTGGGACCATTGCTGGGGCGGGGGCCATTTGTCCTCTACTCCCGGCTCTCTGGCGCTTTCCCCTCCCTGCTGATCTTCCTGTCTTGCCAGCCTGGCTTTTTGAAATGTTTTAGATAGTTATTTAGGAGGCTGCTGATTGGAGAAAAAAAAAAAAAAAAAAAGACATGAATAGGCTCTGTTTCTGCAAGGAAAACCAGGGAATGCTCTCACAGCCCAAACTCCTGGGAGCCAATTCCCTACAGCTCCATCCACCAAAGATACAGGGTGCTTTGACCTATGAATAACCCCATGGTGAGGAACACACACAACCAGTACCTTGTGCTTTTCTCTGTGCTTGCCTTTTCCTGCATCCCTACTTGGTCTCCTACAGAGACCTGACAGCGAGGAGATGCTTGGGGCTGAGTCCTAGGACAGACCAGGCAGTTATATCAGTAACAGCCATGTCAATAGACACTGGTTTGGGGATGACTGCTGACAACTCACTGACAGTTTTCACCAGCAAGTTTTTCTACCAAGATGTATCCTCACATCGTGTTCATCCAGAATAGTTTTGATCAGACAGGGAGGTGGATGAAAGCCCTGCACTCACAGAGGCTTTCGCCTGGAGTGCATCCCTGCGTATACCTGCTGCACATTCACGACAGCAGCATGCTCCCCCCCAGCCACACGTTTGTACACTTAACTGCATCAGAAATGGACAAACCCAGACAGAAAACGCATGGGACACCAACACTAGAGATTTTCCTTCCATGCTCATCCTGCTTGCCTTGGAGACCACACAAATGGCAAAAACCACTGTTGACCTCCCTCTCCTTTTACCTATGTTGCACATTACAGCGTGAAGTCAGTGTGCTCTGTTTCCCTGCTGCCTCTTTGCACTTTCAACCCAAGTATGTAAAACTGCACAAGGAAGGAGAGGTTAAAATAACAGCACTTCATAATAAGAGACAGGTAATATACTTTCCTTTATAGGTCTTCCACTTACACCACTGATTCTTTTAACAGCATGATTTCTGTTGGGTGTTACGTTAGAGGGAGTCTCCAGGAAGATGCTGAGCAGGAGATTAGAGGAGCTATAATAAATAAAAATACATGCCATTATTTTGTATTGCACCCTCAAGCTGAGGAATGACACACAGGTGGTGCTGAGTGTTGCTTTCTGTAGGCAGGTATACATATGTTCTTCCATCTCTTTCTATATCTCCCAGCAGTATTATGACAGGAGCCCTCATGCTTCTTCTGTCCACTCTGGCACTGGGGCTCAAGCAGGAGCTAGCAGGATTGCAAGAACAGTGCTGCTTCCCTGGGTCAGCCCCTCCTGGAGCAGGGATGGAGTTTGCTGGCTATTCCAGCTCACCAGCCTGTTCCTCACCTGCACAGAGGCTTGCTGCAGTAGACCTAACCTGCCCTTTATTTTTCTTCTCCTTCTGAGCATCCCTCCTGTGTCTCCCAGCTGCCCAGGAGATGGTTTGTAAAATCCAGACAGAAGGAGAGGCAGTGTTGCGGGGAGGGAAAAGGAGGTAGAGCCCAAGCCAAGAAGCATCAGCACCGAAAGCAGCAGCCGTGGTGGAAGGCAGTGCTTTGAATGATCTAATGAATCAGCCATGACATTATCTACAGTGAAATGCTTGGGAAGGGGTTTCCCATGTCCTGCCCTGACCTGGAAGGTTGAATCCACAGGGGCCTGAAGGGCATTTTGATTGCCAAAACCAAAGGCTAAATCAGAAGGAAATGATATTTTATTTAACCTCTGCATCGGGGTGGGGGCCTGAGGGGAGGGTAGAAGGAGGGGAGTGGTGACAGAGGCGTGGGGATAATACAGGGGATTCAGAACAGATACCTCAGTCACATATGGGCTTTCACTAAAGCAGCATGTCCCACTGAAAGCCAATTTCCCCCCCGCATGCTGTCAGTTGCTGCTGGGGGAGGGCAGAGCCCTGCACACAGCCCAGCCTGCCCTGTGAGGGCTGTGCTCTGCCATACTAACGTGCTGTTCAGTGCCAATATGGAATTTCCTTTCGGGAAAGGGCTGCAATAATTGTCTCTCCTATTTACACAGCGCTTTCCAGACAACGTGCCAGAGGCTGAAGCCCTTATACAGGCAAAGCTCCCAGGGACACCCTGACTTGGCTTGAAAGTCAGCTAAGGCTCCAAGTACTCAGCATGGTGTAGGATCAGGCTGCAGGACTGCAAACCTGTTGGTGCAGGGACCAGCTCTCCTTTAGGTGCCCCATTCCCAAAAATATGGCTGGTGGCCATAAAGGAAATCAACATCAAAAGGGCTTTGGAGTGGTGGTGTGGGGTGGGCTTGCCTCCTTGTTTACACGGCATTAGAGCTACAAAGGCTGTAAATGCTTTCCTGACATGACATTCCTGTAGGAAGTTGCTGTAGATGTCCTGAGGACCTGGGTGATCTGGTGGGTGGGTGGGGAAGGGCTATGTAGCAGGGAGGGACTGGGAGGGAAGGCAGGGGAATGCAACAGTGCCTCTAAGGGAAGGTGGGGCCCATACCACCCTGGGTGGTGGGCTTTATGCAATAATGCCCTGGAGGAGGGGTGGGGGCCATAGCTGTGCGGTACAACCTGTGGTGCCAGCAAGGTGAGATCTGGGTGGTGGAGTCCACTCTGGTCTTCTCTGATGAGTCTGAGAGCCCTGCTCTCAATGCAGGGAAGATAACATGCATATCTGAACATCTCCAGTTCTTCTGTGAAGCTCAGCCTTTCCACAACTGTTCTCTCTCAGTTTTTATCCAACCCAGAGACACAAATAGGGTGGATCAGAGAACCAGAGGTGTGAGAAATGGCAAAGACCTTCACTCCAGATCATTTCCTCTGGTATTTCATCAGACCAAGTAGGCAATACAATGGTACTTTATCACTGCCTTTGGGAGGTAGTTTCCATACCTCTTATGCACCCAGGAACAGGCTGTATTTTGCCAAATTTCTGTTTCACTGCAAGTAGAAAATAGTCGTGAATGTCAGTATGAATTTTTACAAGTGCAAAGGACTTAAACGTGACACCCCCTCCCGTCTTCCCACAGTACCAAAATACCACACGTCAAAGATCCTCCTGCTGAGAGCTGAATTCCCCCTTCACGCAAAGTTCAAGGACTGAGGCTTGTTCCAAGCGTTTCTATTTCAGACTCTTGGTCTTTGACCAAATCATCACATTTCAGGCTTGTGCTGAAGACCTGAGGACCATATTTGTTTGTACTCCCTTTGCACTTAGGGGCCCAGCCACAGCTCCCTGTACTAGGAGATGTACAAAGGCAAATAAAACCTTAGCCTGTCCTAAGCATGTTGCCCCAGATACGTGTTTCCTTAGAGGTCCTGGATACTTTGGGGATGGGTCAGACACACACCAGTTCTCCAGCTCTGCTGTGCAGGGAGCCTACAGCACAAATTGATCTGTGGGGAGCATGACCCAAAGTGTCAAAACAGGGCCTTTAACATTTTCTACTGCCACCAAACCTGTTTGACTGAATTGCAGGTTAAAAAGGCATTGTGTCTATAATTGTTGGGCTTTAGAGAGCATGTCTTTTCCTTTAATGAAATACCTTGCTCATTCCATTCGAAAAAGAACCAAAGACTTCTCAGGTTTATGATAAAGTTGTAAAAATTTTATTTACCCCATATTTCCTGCTGGGTTATTTATGAGGCATTTTGTCAGCTCTCATAAAACTGCCTAGTAAAATATATTTTCTTACAAAAAAAATAAAATCATTTGTGCGGAACATCTTGAGAGCAGCGAGGACAGAGTTAATGGGATACACACACGTTCCGACCCTGGGAGAAAACAAAACAGAACGAAAGCCAGGCATTGTTGTGCTGCATTAGTTAATAATAGCTTTAGAGCTAAAATCCTGCTCCCACTGATGTTACTGGAAGTTGGTCCTTAATATAAAATAATCAGAGAACCAGCTGCCATGAATTGCAGAGCCCCAAAATGAACCTGAAATGCATCAAAGCACCCAGAAAACACACTTCTCCCATTGGGATTTCACAAGAATCACCAGCTCAAGAACTTTTTCTTTAAAATATGGTGGCTTAGATTTATGTAACTTGGGGATGGATGCAAATTGTCACTCACAGCTGGAACCCAAGGTTGGTTGCTTGTTAATACAATAGCTTTTACCTAGTTAAGCGTCAAGACGCAAGAAATTAAGCCTCTTGATGTAAACCAGGAGGAAATCCCATTTTGGTAGTTGCTGTCGAATAAATAGCTTGGGCACAGGAAAAGCAAGACCCACCCACTCCAGGCGCAGCTGGGCTACATTTGCCTCTCGTGGAGCACAGCTTTTCAGTTTTGTGTCACATGTTTGCATCTGCTCAGTTCTCCGTGGTCTAAACTTTTGCTTTTTTTTCCAGCAGTGCTTATGTTCCCTAATCCCAGTGGGAACCTTGAAGCACTAAGTTTGTCATGCAGCGTTACCCCTAACACCCTCCATTTCAACCTTTGCAGCTTCACTCCAGCCATGCTTAGCACTTGCAGATGAGCAGGACACAGGTAAGAAGTCCTTTCCATGTGGCTGGGTTGGCCTGGCTCACTCAGGAGCTCAGCAAAGGTATTCTAGCTTGGAGGCACCAGGAGTATAAAGGAAGCAAGAAAACAATTAATACAAGGGGGAAAAAAAAAAAAAAAAAAGAGAGAGAGAACCAGGGAGAGCTGTTTTTAAAACAACAAGAGCTAGATGCTGGGAAGCAGTCAGAGGTCTTTTGTTCTGTGCCTGTACAGCACTTAGCAAAACACAACTCCAAATTACAGCTGAGCTCCTTGCTCCTTCTGCTGTGCAAAAGTAAAGAAGCAGCAGCGGAGTACGGGAAACAGGCAAGGAGCCAGGTTTGCAAAGGTATTTAAGTGTGTAAAGACACAGGGGGATATTTATTTACGGATGCTGGTAGAGGTCCCATTTCCTGCAGGAGCCAAGGGGCATTAGGCTCACAGCTCCAGCGCTTTATCGGTGCCACCAGGTGTTATCTGCATCTTCAGGTACAGGTAGAACTGGGTTTACCACTCCTCTCAATACGACTTGTTTTTTAAAAGCCACTCTTACCATGGGGTTGCTCTCCTATGTGTCTGCAAAATGCCTATTGCGTTGCATGGTCCTGCCTCAATCACACAACATGTGACAGCATTTAGCAATATGACAGGTCCGTGCTGCTTTGGGCATACGCCAGTCTTGGGATGCGCTTTCCTTTTGCACAGCTATGTTTCTCAAGGGAGGCAGGGCGGTCAGGAGGTGTCTGGCTGACCCTGGGACCTGGAGGTGGCCATAAAGCCCCTGTCTCAGCCTGCTGTTGGGGAGGGGGAGGGACAGCCAGCTAAACTAAGCAGGGGTGGCTCGCAGGCACACAGAGAGCACGCACATCCAGTGGGATGTACCAGACCTGAGCTTTAACAAGCAGTTCAGGAACTGGCTGTGATTTTAACAGACAGTTTAACCAGACTGGACCAAACTTCCTCCAGCTCAGCCCTGCCAGAAATGTCTGATACAACAGAAAATGTGCTCTACTACTGCTATATTCTCCCTAGGTTAAGGCCATTACACTAACCTAGCAAACATTTAAATTGGACTCACCTGGAACATTCGTCAGTTGTCTAGAAATAATGCACAGGAACTCCATTGCAGGGAGACTGGAGAGGAGAAATGTGTCTAAAGGTTCTCTGGATGTGACTCTGAGTGTTGAGTAGATGGAAAAGGAAAGCCATTTCTACTCCAGATATCAAACAAGCTCTCAGGGAAATTCCTTCTACAGCTTAATTCATTTAAAAAGAAAACACCTTTGCCTCCCAGCTTCCAAGAGGTTTTGGCATCCTTTACAAACCAGCACAGTCAGTTGTTCCAGAATCAACAGTTTTGGTCAATGACTGACAAGGAAGGGCTGCTTTGCCTCAGTGCACCAGGGAGAAACCAGCAGACATGTGGCAGACACCTTATTTGCACTGGTGGGACTAATGCTTTCAACTCAGCTTGCGAAAGGTGAGCTGGCAGGATGTTAGCATACTGCACGCTTTGACAAACCCCTGGTGATGAGAGAGCTGCTGGCGTCCAGAGCAGTCCTGCCCAGGGGAAAAGTTTCTCCCCGTTCCACCAGACTGTTGCCGTTAATGGGGCAAATTCCAAAATTAAAACTACAAAAAGCATCTCCCTGTGCTCCAGGAAGTCACCAGAACATATGGTGCTTAAGCTCGAAAGCTGGCATGTTGTCTTTGGAAGGGGAAACATAAAAGGGGGCAGATAGTGGAGATGTGCAATAGCCCACGCTGAGGTCTCTGAAAAGCTGCCATTGATGGGAGCCTTTGTCAAATGACTGCAATCATACAAGCAGACACGAGGCTCGTAGCTGCCCTTTTTTCCTTTCTTTGCAACAGGCTGTTATTTCTCTTCCCCACTGCCAACTGGCATCAGTGACCAACTTACTCTCACCAAACACAAAGATATTGGTTGTCTGAAGCCAAGCAGGACCCTCATCTAGGGAACACTCTGGAGCTCTTTAATAAAGTTTAGAGACCGGAGGAGCATCCAGGCTTTCCCACTGTAGCAGGAGAAGATGAAATTCTTTAATTGTTTGTGTTTGAGTGAATTTCATATAAAAAGAGGATTTGGGATTCTGGGGAAGCTTTAGAGCTGAGTCTGACCTTAAGCTGTGTTTCTGCACAGCATCGCGTGCTCTCACACTGTGCTCCCAGCACCCACTCTGGGAACTCAGCCCTCACTCACATCCCTCTTACTTAGGGACATGGAGGGATTCAGGGAGGCAACAGCTATTTTGTCCTATAGTTAGTACAAGATCTTTTGGGGCCTGTGGCCCAGGCAACTTAAAAGAAGCTGTGCCTCTCATGGGCAGACAAACATGCAGATGCTCTGCATCCCATTACAGCTCAGTTCTCCAGTTATGCAGAAGTGACAAAGTGGTTTGGATCCCAGACTACTTCTCTCATTGGGTTCTCTCCTTAACCCCGATTTCAGCACATCTGCAATGTTTAACCTATTATTCTCTCGTTGTACTCCATACAGTCTTTATCACAGTGCTCCGGCTTTTCCAAAGAGCAGTAAAAGGAATAGGCAAATCAAGTTTAGCACGTGGATTTGGCTTTGAATGACAGAAATCTCATAGGACAAGCAATTTTCATAATTTTGTCCTCATTCAGGATTGAAGTTCTGTAAGCCTGATAAGTTGGCTGCTGTTTGGACCTGAACAAGGTCCTACCTGCTTGAGATTCAACTCAAATTTGGAACTAGCAGTGACAACGTGAGATCTAGGAATACATTCAGAGCAGCCAACAGCCCAGATGTGTACTGGAGATAACAGGTGAAGATTCTGAATGTGAATTTCCTAAACCACAGACAAGCTCATTAATGCTGTAGTCAGCTTGTGTGGCATCTCTCTATCTTGATAAAAACAAACTGGGTTTGGGTGGGGTTTTTTTTGTTTTGTTTTGGTTTTTTTTGTTTTTTGGGTTTTTTTTTTGTTTTTTTAATTGATACCTAAGGGGACCACTGGGGGCTGTTTTAATTTTTTAAATCTTGAAGATCCTTACAGGGTGGGAACTCTGCCTTGCAGCCTTCTTCACTTTACATTCACAAGTTACTCACAGAGATGATGAGATGCCTTTCCCTTACAGGCTCCATGAATTCTGGTGTCATTCTAGATATCGTAGCTTTGAGTAGAGAATATCATCAAAGCTGTGGCACAAGCACAGGCTTGAAGGTGAAACACAGAATAATTCCTTTGGCTCAAAAGATGCCAAGACGCTTGGCCTCAAATGCCATCTGGCACTGACAAGGAGACCATGTAACCAAACTGACAATAGAGAGAAAAAAAGTAATTACAGGATTGACTGGTTACCTCTTTTCCCCAAATTATCCTATTTTTACTTACTAATCTCTATAAGTAATAACTAAAGAGACTGGGGCATTTCAGTCTGGGAAGTAAATAAGTGAGAGAATATAATTGAGGACTATAAACTGCTGAGTGGCACTGGCAAAGGTGAATCAGGAACAACCGTTTACCACCTTTTCTGGCAGAGCAACTAGGGAAACTAGGAGGATGCGGAGTCAGAACAAACAGAAGGCAGCATCTGGGCAGCGTACACTACAACCTGGCCCCACTGAGTCTCTGTTTTGAAAAATAATCCTAACGAAGGCTACCAGCCTTGACGAGGCCTGGTTGAACAAGCACCAAATCTCTGCATGCTTAACTGAAGTTCAGGTCTGGTAATAACAGGGAACCTTTGTGAGAGGTTGCCTCCACTGCAGGGAAGGCAGATGCTTTCAGTCAACCCTAGAAAAATAATTTTAGCCTTTTTGTTTCCTGGAAGTGACATACAAGTGGGTTATGAGCCTTCCACCAATCCTGGATGGCAGCAATATTTAGCAGTCAGAGCATCGCATAGGTTGGTTCAAATTCTCATGCTGCAATCCTGGTCTTGCCCATGGCTTATTATATGGCATTACAAAACCCATCTAAGGTCTCAACATATGAAGGGCATCAAATCAGCAACAGCCAGAGGCCTGTAGTCTAAAATTAGGCTCAACTTGTCAACTGCTAGATAAGAATGATAGCCTTTGCCTGCTGGTATCTCAAGATGATGGGACTTCACCTAGTACTGCAGAGGTTTAGGGGTGTCCAAGTGTAAATTGTGCATATTTGAGTCAGACTGAGTAGATTAACCCCCAGCTTTTCAAGGGTAAGTTGGCAGAACGCAGAACCATCTGCAAACTGAGAAATGCAAACAAGGAGGGAAAAAGTTCAGTTTTGCATTCTGAAAGAAAATGCAAATCTTTTTTTTTTTTTTT
>VZTL01046418.1:32858-44620 GCA_013400535.1 Scopus umbretta
TTTTTTTTTTTTTACTTGAGCTTAGTGCCAGTCTTCTCTGATTCTACACCTTCTGGCACAGGAATTAAACCAATCTAATCTCAGTAACTGGCTAAGGAATGCTTAGGCTTTCTGAAGTCCTGGCCCACTTGGTTAGCTGTATTTCTGAGACAGAGAAACAGCAATCTTTCTACTTTTAACATCAATAACACCAGTTATTATCCCAAAGAATTATTATCAACAATTCCTTTGCTATATTTACAAAGAAGCAGGGCTATTCTTAGAGAAAACACTAAAAAAGCCATTTTATTTAGCTTTCTTGGCAGTTATACAAAAATGTAAGGAATGTAGTCAGTTAAAAACATCAAATCCCCAGCACGAGCCCATAAGAGCTTTCTAATGCATATTTACAGTATAGAAAGCAACCACTTTCCTGTTTTGTAGAACAAACAGGGAACCTCTTTTCCTCCTAGCTGTTCTTGAAGACCAAACATTAAGTTTGACACAGAATGCTGCTTTTAATGGTGCGGGTTGTAAAATTTAATGCCTAGAAAATGGGACTTTATACTACAGCCTTCTTTTCCTAAAAAGGAATCGGAGGCAAATTTTACTGCTGGTTTTAGGAAAGTTCTGAATTGGCAGCCCAGGGTATCTAAATACTCCTTTAGCCACAGCTTGGTTTGCCATAGGGAACAGCAATGTTAACTTCTTCCATGCTGCTCCTTGCTGAGGCGAGGACTGCTCAGGTCCCACAGTACCACTAGTGGGACTGGGGAAAAACATCGTGTTCCCCTAGGGACCCAGCTCAGTGTGGGGACACTGGGATTTGGGAACACAAGCAGGGAACCACAGCATCTCAGTACTTTGCTCCAGCCTCTGAATACCATCAGGAAAAATCTCTGTCTTAGGGGCGTTAGTTACTGCTTAGGAAGGAGACTGTGGTGCATCCAGGTCACAGCTTTCCTGGTGACACTGGAAAAAAACCAAACACAAAAAAAGACATGGGTTATTGCTCTGGGTTTAGGGGGAATTAATGGGTTCAGCTCTTACCTGGAGAAAATGGACAATGCTACCAATATTACTTGCATTGCACAAAGCCCCAAAGATTTCCAAATGGACATGACAATACATCCTTTAAAGAATAGTCTATTCCACGGGGAAATGAAGAAACAGTCTTTTGGGATTTTGTAAATTAACTTGTATAGACAACATACTGCAAGGAACAATCCTCCATAGGTAGGGATGCAGGTATTCAACCTCTCCCTCTTTTTCAGGTAGAACTCAAAACCCCTTCTATTTCTCTCTTAAGTTTGCCTGTGTTGGAGGCCTCCTGGTCTCCTGAGCCAGCCTGAAATTAAAGATCTAGAAAATTCCCCATTCCCCATACGTCAAATTATCTCAGGTCTCCCAGGTTAGAGGGAGACTGGAGTCATGTTCCTCTGTCCCCTGTCCTCTGAACTGTATCACTGTTTGATGCTGTTCTGTTGCTAGCAAGCCTGTTGTTTAAGATGTTTTCATGGGTTCTTCCTGACTCTTCGTCAGGGAGGTGATAAGACTGCCTTTGAAGCACTCGGCAAGTTTTTTGTTTTCATAACCAGTAGTCATTGCATTAGTTGAATTTCTCCAGATTACTGAGTATTTCCCAATTTTTTTTCCTATCCTTATACAAGATAATGACCGAAAAGGACAAAATCCTTCCTTGTCCTACACAGAATCAGTGCTCCAAAACTGGAAACAAGTTTGGCTTCCTTTGTCCAGATAGCATTGGCCACAGCCCTGAGAGTTTCATCCTCCTCCCAACCAAGAAGGCAGCCTTCTTCTCATCAGGCCATTCAAATGTGCCACAGCCCTGACACTGCGGTGGGAAACAAATATGTCATGCAATCATTTTGCAGTGCAACATGCCAGGGTCTGACAAATTAGCCCACTGCGACACCCTGCCGCTCTGTTGGCATGTGCCACAAAGCAGCGGGAGAGCAGCTTGGCTCCTGCTACCCCGCCATGGCGCAAGGCAATGCCAGGTTGGAACGAATCCTAAAATGGCCCATAATCACACTGCAGTGAAGGCACAGGGCCTGGGGGAGTAATTGCTCCTTGTGGCAAATGATGCAACCCCAACCAGAATTTCTATGTGCTTTTATGATTTGTACCATAATCATATGCTTCTCTTTTGATTTCAGAGCGATCAGAACTGAGCAAAACCTCATCGGGAGAAAACCAGGCAAGAAAACGACCGCACTTGAAGCGAACGAGAGGAAACGAGAGACTCGTTCAGGCCTTTGGCTCCCATTCGCTGTCATGTAACAGTTTCATCATTGTAGGAAGTGTCAATAAGATACCAACGGGGTAAACAATTGTCAGACAGATTTTCACAGAGCCAGTTGACTGGACCATGGCTGCTTTGTACACAATGCCAATGCAGTGTCATTTCTAATGGGGGAATTTATACAGTGTAATTATGTCAGAATTTGCTCCAGGCTACACACTGTTGCATTATAAACCTGGCCATTGCCATGTGATTAGTCAGAGCTTTAAATAACACTGAAAGTAATTATATCAAGCAAGACGAAGAAAAGTGGTGCATTCCAGTGCTTGCCACATACCAGCCCCTGAAGGGGGTTACCTAACCATGATGTCCCCTTTATTGCTGGAAGTTTTGATACCTTAGGCCACATCCTGATCACCTGACTCACAAAGAGTTTAAAACCCTCGTAGTTTGACCCCTGTAATTACCCAGCAGAGGGGACTTTATGTGAGTTATGATAAGATTCCCAGATGATTGGATGTAGATGAATGTGACTGAAATGCAAAGAGCATGGAGGATGCCCCACATAGTAGCACACGGCCAAAGGGACTTTGCATCGAAGAGATCTTGCTACATGCTTGTAGGCATAGGTGGATGTCCGGCATCCTGTCACCAGTGACCTGAGGGTTAAGGGCTTCTCCAGGGCTGGTCTGGCTGCAGAGAAAGGGCACATTTTCCTCCTGATGGTGGCACTGGAATGAGCAAGGCTCCTCCAGGCCTGCATGACCATGGTATCACATCGCCAGTTCCCATCAGAAGAGTTGTAGTCAGCTGGCATCCTTAGATCCCTATTTCTCAGGGAGAAAAAACAGATCCTTTGCTTTCCAAGCCATGCTGAGCTTCAGTCCTGCAAGGGGGACAAAGCTGGCTGTTATCTCCCTTGATCTGGCCCTGGTCCCTCAGGGCTGTTACAAACTATTCTAGATCGTAGCAGCTCTCCTGAGGGCTATTACAATCGTTGGGAATTGCCATCACACAGCATCTTTTAGCCTTGCTCAGTCCTGCCTTCATTCCTTGCTCTGTGTCACATAGGGTGTTTTCCCTTGCTTTACCTTCTCTTTCCAGTAAATGCTCAGTTGGACCTGAAGCAATGCACGGATGTTATACCTGTCAAGAGCTCATGGGATCTGAGGCATCTGAGCTGTTGCAGCCAAATCACAGTGAGAAAGGTTGCTGTTGGTGGTGCCTTACAGCATCTGCTGTAGAGGAGGCTGAGACACTCAAGCAACTGTACACACTTTTAGAAACCAGCTGGATAGTTCATGAGAAATCCCCGCTATTTCTTTTAGACTGGATATTAGGAAAAATTTCTTTACTGAAAGAGTGGTCAAGCATTGGAACAGGCTGCCCAGAGAGGTGGTGGAGTCACCATCCCTGGAGGTGTTCAAAAAACATGTAGATGTGGCACTTCGGGACATAGTTTAGTAAGCATGGAGGTGTTGAGTTGATGGTTGGACTAGATGATTTCAGAGGTCTTTTCCAACCTTATTGATTCTGCTTCTACCTGGCCTGAAGAGCTACAGAGACCAACAACTATTTGTGGTATCCCAGCATTTCTGCTTTTGTCTGGGATGGGAATTAAACCAGGCACTAGATTGACAATAGAAATTACAGAATGGTGGAGGATTAGCCAAATCTTTTCAAATCTCAGCAAAAAAAGTTCCCTTTGGTTTTATGAGCAGACATTCAGAATAATTTTTGCTCTGGACTGATTCACTTTGTCCCTTCCTTTGACCTGGTGAAATGGTGACTGAAGCCCTATTTTTTTCCATCCTGTTTCAGCTGCAGCTGAGCTCTGTGCAGAGGTGTCTGTCCACAGCTGCTTTTCATGGCTCTCATCCAGAGGTTGCCACCTCTTCTAATCTGCCAGCATAACTATTTGTGTTGTCAACTATTTGTGTCATCACTTCCCCAGCTCTATCTAAATAGTCCCGCTTACAGAAGACCTAAATTAAACGGGCTTTAAAATACAGAAGCCACTTAGGTCTTCACTGGGATGGGACTAAGTGGAGGACTGATGTTAAACAGTATGTTCAGGTTAATGCCAAGAACCAGGACAAACATCCGTACAAGATATATATGTACCAGCATTGAAAAAAATGGGGCTGGAGGCAGCAGCTCTGCAGCATCCCTAGCCAACCTCTCTGCTGAGCACTGCTGTCCTACATGGTCTCCCTCTTTTCCACTCCCTTTCTCACTTGACCCTGTAAAGAAGTGCCTCAACATGTTGAACTGGCACAAAACTAACCCAACCAAAAATTACTTTCTTCTCGCTGCTCAGCATCCTGAGCAGGCTCAGAGCAGGATCCAGTGAGCCCCAGAGCCAGCATGAGGGTGGAGGCTGCTGTGCAGCCACAGCCCAGATACATTACTATAACAAGGTGTGTCTCTGTAGGTCTCAGTCTCAAAATCTGCATTGCCAAGCTGCTGTGAAAATAAAAGATGCTGTGGACAACAGAGCAGGAATTGAACAGAGGTAAATTTGAGTTTCAAATGAGAGAAAGAAGGGGGTGGGGTGAGGAATGAAGGGCGGTGAGGAGAGAGATGCATTTTTTGAACAAAGCACCAGTGTTTTATAGGACAGGATTTCTCCTGAGTTTCTTGAAGTTTGATAAATTTACATCCACCTCTGAATGGTAATTCCTAGTCATTTTAGGTCATGTCATCAGCTGTTCTAATGGAGCCAACCTTGTAAAACTGCTGCTGTATTTATCAAACGTGCAGTCACGTATATGCACACATTGTGTGTATCAAATGTGAAAAAGGAAGTAAAACCCAATACCCTGATCAAATTTTCCATCTGAGGTGCTTTGCCTCAGCGTAAGTACTTCAAATGTATAAAACCCCCATATCTCAGGTGATAAGTAAACTGATATGTGGTTCATTGGCTTGCTGTGATTTACCTTCAGCATCACCCTGGTCTGGAATATTTGGATGTTCACCTGGACTTGGTTTTCATTTTGTGCCAATGAGGGGACAGAGCTGGTCCCTGCACAATATCTTAGCAAGAAAAAAGAAATTGAGAAAAATAATTGTTATATTCTCCTATAATAAAATGGTCTAAAAGGTACATTGAAGTGGCTTTGCCTCTTCTCTTGAGCTTTTCTGAAACAAAATCTGTGGATTTGAGTGTCAAAATACAAAAATTACCATCTGTGATGAATGAGACGTTGGGATAAAGTGGGGCATCCAGGTGGGACAAGTGGAAGGGATGTGCCGAGAGGAGGACGAGAGCAAGGAAAAGGCACACGGAAGAAAAAGAAAGATTGGTGGAGGGAGGAGGCCATGGGGCGGCAAAGAAACCCTTGAAGTGACAGCGTCCCGGGAGCTGCAGCCAGCCAGCGTGGCTCGCTCCCGGCCCCCAGCCTGGTCCAACTGCAACAACATCTGTTACACTTGAGCTCTGCTCGGTTAGTGGCATGTTTGTTTAATTGTGGGCCTGGTTTGTTATTTTGCTTCCCATTAGGAAGCTGAAGAAAGGAGGAGGAGGGTGTTTTCATTCTGGGGAGCATTTTGCCAGGACAATGAGGTTTTTTTCCATGGCACTGGGTAGTCAGAACTAGCTGTACTGCTCCTCGCGACAAGGCAGACGCCTCCGAAGCCCATTGTTCAACCTGATGCATTAAGGGCTCACACTTGTAATTTTGGCGCTGATCCCCCTCTCCCATTGTGTGAGCAGAATGGGCTGAAAAAGGAGAGTCTGTCCTCTTTATCTGGCAGCAAGAAAAGGAGGCAGCGGCGGTGGCAGCGGCTTCTCTGCCCGCCAAGGTTTTTGCTCTCCTGCAGCAGTGGTGGGGAAGGGGAGGGGTGGCTTTGAAAGCTTCCCTGGTCACTCCCAGGAAAGTCACCCAACTTTCACTTTCTGCTGTAGCTCCTTGGCCTCCCTCCGATTTTCCCCAAATCATCACTGAGTATTTTGGAAAAATATGACTTCTTCCTGCCTGACCACTAAGGCTTTTTTTTTTTTTTTTAAATAAAAAAGAGAATTGTTGAAAGGGGATTTTTCTAGTGCTGGACTGACAGCCCTGAAGACCAGTGCCCTCTCCTTCTCCATGTTCTGCAATCAGAGAATGGCAGGAGCAAACTCCCACACCACCATCCCTTCCCAGTGAGGCATTTTGTCTTTAATCTGGATCAGAGCAAGGCAGTGCTGTCAGAGGGCTTCCATGACATGAACATCTCCTTCCTACGCCAGGTTGATGCTTTGACTTTGTCCAAGCCCCCAGAAAGAATTTGGGCTTGTAAGAGGAGCTGGCATATGCAGGCATGCCCTGTTGTGCTTGTCTTGCTCAAAGGCAGGACAGATGACCAGCTTTCTGACTCAGCACCAAGCCCAGACCTACATAATGGCCTGGGCCTGACATGAGAAAGCATGCCCTAGCAGCAAATGGGACAAAAGAGCGTCAGGAATGCTAATGGGTTGACAAGTCTTCGTACAGTACAGTTCTCATGCTCCTTCATCATTGCTCAAAACTAGAGACCCCCAATTCAAACCACTGGACCCAGCCTTTGTATCTTCTGCAGCAACATGCTGAACTCACAAGGAACATTTCAGACACCTGCTTAAAAAGCAAAACAAAAAAAACCTTTCCTTAAAATTAGGGATGGATTAAAAAAATGAACCGAACATCAGAAGCTTAAATATAAACTTACATTAGTAAACAGGCAATAGAAACAGAGCCTTGACTTTGCAAACATTTACATATGCAAGAATCCTGGGCACTCTGAGCTTGAGGGGAAGGATCATGTGTCTAAACATACTTATGTGGGCCAGTGTCTGCCAGGACTGGGCCTGACACTGTAAACGCTTCGGGGTGTGTGCTGTCCTCTCTTACAGCTGTACAGCAGGGATCCACCGCTGAACTCCAGCAAGAGCCCACATCTGACCAGAGCCTCATTAGCAGAAATAAAATGCCTTGGATCCTAAGCAAGCTGGACAGAAACATCAGAAAAAAACAGGAAAAATGTAAAGTCAGAAGAGAGATGCAGATTCTGAAGACTACTACAAAAATGCTTCCCACCTTCAGTTTTGCAGACTCGAGAGTGTTCAGCCCTGCTTTGGCGGGGCCGTGCTCCATCTGCCAAGCCTGTCCTCCAAAGGAGGACTCAGCCATACCTGGGTGCATCACATGGACCCCAGATCTCACTCCCAGGCCTGTTAGTTCCATATTAACCTTTAGAAAAGGACTTTCCTTGGCTGCAATTGCAGGTGGTCCCCTGGCTGAAACCTGTACTCTGGTCACATCTGGGAGCCTCTCTGTGCCAGCAGCATTCAGTGTCTGGTGTTTTGGGTGAGCTGCCCCAGCTGGTGGAGTTTTGGACAGAGGAGTGCTGCCCCTTCCACATGGCTCTGGGAGAGCAGGGTCTGACCTGGGGAGGGAAGTGGGGACACTCTGATGGACTACTTCCCCCAGCATCTCAAAGCCAGTTACATGTTGCCAGATTATGGTAGGAGCTTTACTAGCAGCAAGACTGGGAGTCTTGCTGCCAACTATTAAGGCTCACTTTACTGAGCTAATTCCATCCACCTTCAACTCTAATTAGATGCCTTGACCATTAGAAGCTTCAGCTTCCAGCCCCTCAGATCAAGAAATATCCATGGGCAATGGAGGACTTGTGAGGTTTGCCTGTTTCTAAGGGCCTGTCTCTGCTGGATTCAACTATGATTTAACAGCCACGCTGGTAGGGCAGGACTCTGTCTTCCTTCCAAACATGTGCCTTTTACACTGCAATCACCATTTTGCCATGCCTGTCTCAGCACACAACCTCGAGGGAGAGGAGGCATCATCGTACCTGCTACCTTCACAGAGCAGCAAGTCCTCCTAGATTGCCATTGACCTCCACCAGTGTCAGCCAGCTGAAAACAGCAGCCTCTTTTCCTCACTGGAGCCACACATGAACAGACTGACCTGATACAAAACTCCTCTCTGCAGGGCAGAAATCCAGCCTCAGCTTCTGCCAGCCATGGCTCACTTGATTTTCAGTACAATGAGAGATATAGTCTGCTAACCCATTCCAAGGTGGTGGAAGTCTGTGGGTGCTGCAGGCCTGGGCACTTTAAGCCATGGAAAGTAAACTTATTTGGGATCTGGTACTAAAATGACTTTATGGGACCCGCTGCCGTTCCCAGCTGCTTGGGCACCAGCTTCAATCTCAGCCGGTGACAAGAGGACCATTGGCACAACAACCCATGGTCAGAGGCTTGACAGCCCTGTAACTTAACTTGATTTTAAGGTCTGCATGGAGCAAATATTAAAGCAAGGTCTCCATGCTGCAGGGCTAACTGAGCCGGGAGACTCGGTTACAGAACAACTGTCCATTAGCGCAGGAGGCAGTGCAGATGCTATCTAGCTGCGGTATTATCCCTTGCTGTTCTAACTTAGCTTTGGACAGTTAAGATCTTGATGACATTATGAGTGGGGCTAGGGGCAAACTGTGGCCACAGCCAGATTAATAGCGCACACAGGGCCTTACTCAGGAAGCGCTATCTGCCAATACAGTCACTGCTATTGCTGCTCCTCTCCTGGACTTTCCTATTCCTGCTGCGCAGTGCAGTGCCCCGTAGCTATACCAGAGCAATCGCTTGCAAACCACCGTGCTGGAATAAGGTGTATTTAAATAAAACCACTAAAGAAAACACATCGCCAAGTTCCATCCCCAGCCACAGCGAGCAAGAGGCACAGATACATTCGCCCCTTTGCCGGGTGAAAAGTGTGATGGCAGGATAACCTCTTCCTTGGTGTTCAACCCTGCGCCTCCCAGCACAGTATTTACCACCCTCCAGCCGAGGGGCGTGTGATGTTTGCTTAAGCTCAGGCTGGTTTCACGTTTTCGCAGTGATATGATAATTGCATTTAGATAGCCCTGTCTCTCTCTGCTGGGCTTTTCACAGGGCTCTCCTGGCCCCCAGCAGGGCTAATTTAAAAGTGGCTCCGCTCTCAATGACATGCCGCAATGTTTTCAAAAAGAAACAAGCAGCAGTGGCTCTCTGAAAAAATAACAAAGGGACCCAATTACAAGCAAATGTGTTGAATGGTCCCAGGGCCGTCTGTGGGCAAATTAGGGCCAATTAAAGGTCAAAATGATTTAAGGTATAAGGACAAGAGAGAGAAGGGAAACAATTGGTCAGATTCCTGCACAGAATAAGCATCTGCTGCTCAGTTTGAATATGTTTTGGTGCCCAAACAGTGGATAAACTTCAGAGTTGGGACTATGTCTGATTTTTAAAGTAGGTAATTCATACTTTCTGTTCCATCCGTGCTTGGGAAAATGCTTGATGTGCTCACAGTCATCAGTCCACCTCTGATGAGCCCCACCAGGACCTGGCACATGGCAGCCCATGTGGCCCCTGTGCAAGCTTAAGCCCTATGGCAGTGGAAAGCGGACAAGTTTTATTGTCATCCGCAAGCTGTGCAGAGGGTTTGCAAGGACTATCACTGCTGGGCGGCAGAGCGGTCTCAACGTAACACTAGCTGCTCCAAGTCCCCACTGGCCAAGTCATGGCTGGGGCTTGGACAGCAGTTCAGTCAGGTTCACTCAACTCAATCCAAAGTTGGGTAATTTCTTTGGAAAAACGCTGCATGCACCAGAGAGTCGGATGGCTCCCTGGGGGAAACAGTGACCTGCTGTGCTGGGTGACAGCCCTGTCCTGTCCCCCGGTCTCCCCTCCTGCCACACCACTACAGCTCTGACCTCAGCCTGGACTCTCATCTGCTCCATGACCTGCCAGCACATCCATGGGCAAGCTGGCCATGGCTCTTTTGGGCAGAAGCACTGCTGAGCCTTTACAGGCACCTTCCTGCAAAGGCAGCTTGAAATGCAGGAATGGACATAACCCTGAGGTTCAGAGGCTGAGGGGTAATGCTTGACCACATCTCTTTTTTTTTTTTTTTTTTTCCCGCATTAGTAGAGAAGACTCTTTGGGCTGATGGTTTGGAAGCGTTTAAACAGTCGTACTCAGCTGAGGCTCACAACCCTCCTGTGTGAAACCGTCTACCCTCATGCTACCTAGGCATCAAAGCAAGGGAAAAAGCAACTTTTCCCTGACCCAGTCACAGAGCCTCCCTCACTAGGACCTCAGTTCCCATGCCCTCATAGACCAGATCACCTTCACACACCTGAGAAAGCTGAAATCTCATCCAGAAATGGTCCAGCACTTGAATCGGTAAATGGGCTGAGGACTTCACACCGAGTTTCCTTCCAGGATCAGTCCCTCTGCCTGCAGCCAGCACAAATACCCTAGCAATGTTGCAACAGAGACAACATGATAAATACTTTCACCAGATCTATTTAAAACCAGAGAACATGTTCAGCCTGCTGTTCTCTGTTGAATTTCAAATGAACATTATGGAGGAGATGGCTTTCTCATTGTCATTTTTATCCAGAAACAAAGAAGCCTGGAGAAGGTTTGAACTCCTGATTGCTCCTCCACATCTCCCCTGGTTCACCATGGGTGGTTTAACAGCGAACGCTTGACATCGAAAGTGAGGAGCACTCTGCCTTGTGCGGGACTGAGGCTTGGTAGGGGGTGGCTGGACCCTGGTATAGTGAAGTGGGCACCATAGGGTTTGGTTGAACAGACCCACACAGGGGGATCCAGGCCTCATTTCAGATTCATCCACCCATCACTGTCACATTTTAGTAATGGACAGAAATTTAAAGGCATGAAGCTATTTTTTTTCTTTTTTTTCCCCACAAAGAACAGAAGGGCTATTTGTAAAAAGTGATCTGGATTTAGATTTTCCATATCCCTGGGGTAAGAAGTGCTGAAATTCAAGGGAAAGGGCTCAGGGCAAAAGAAATCCTGACATAACATTTTGAACAGCCCATGCGCTGGTTGGCCTTTTATAAGAAAGCAAATAAAACCATTCAGGGAGAAATGGCACCACCAATGCTTTTACCCAATTGTTCATCGTCCTGTAACATCTTCATCATCCCCTACTGAACTGTTTGGTAACAGCTGATTATTGGTGACACGTTTCCATGCAGACTAGCTTAAAAAATCCACAAACCAACCTAAAAAAAAAAGCAGTTTAAACCCATCTTACAAATGGCTCTAAAACATCCAACTCTGGCCCATCTCATCCTGCCCCCTTCCTACCGTCTCCAGCTGGAAAAAGAGACCATAAAGCAGTTTTGTGCAGTCACATGTAAATCCCCTGTCTCTGTTAAGGCGAGAGATTAGCCTGTTAACAAAGTTACCTTGTCACCTACCCTGCTTAATCCTTGCATTTCAAAGTGTAATTTTATTGAGCGCCTTGGAGCTGAAATCTGGTGTGTATTATTTATTTATTTATGCAGTTTAATCGTTCTCTACTTCTTTTTTTTTAATTCACCTGGAGCTCAAAAGATTTTTTTTTTTTTCATTGCTGAAACCAGTGACTTTTGGAAAGTCGGTGCCTCTGCCGTCTGTATTAATTTTAATGTATTTATTTAACCCTTCAGGGGCTGAGGTAGTGCAAAGGCCTGCCCCCCCCCC
>VZTL01046418.1:44651-69376 GCA_013400535.1 Scopus umbretta
CCCCCCCCCCCTCCTTCCCCTCTCCCCATACCTTTCCGAGACAACAGTCAGACAGTCTCCACACAGTGCCGTACGGCTGGTGGTGCAGCGGAGTATCCTGGCCATAAATCTGTCAATACAAAGAGAACAACACGCACACAAAAAATGTGGCTAAAACCAAGAAATGTAGCATAATTACAGGTTCATTACTGCAAACAAAAGCATCCCCCGATCCCACCCCTTTGGCAGGGACGGGAGCAATTCAAACAGGCTCATTATGTAGTTACCTAGCCAGGGTCAGAGCCTCCTGAATAGCTGCTGTGGCTCTGCTTATTATCCGGCCTGGACGCCGGGAATGTGCCTGTTCAAGCCACGGAGGTGGAAGAGCGCTGGGAACAGCAAGGCTCCAGGTCTGCTCTCCCCTCCCTTCCTACCTATTGTTATCTCCGTCCTCAGAAGAAGATCTGCCTTTGTACTTGCTTTAAAGCTGTTTAGCCATGGCTGTTTAGCCAAGGTGCCAGCTTGACAGCCTTGGAGCCTGAAGTCTTGTGCTTATCTGCCCGGTGGGTACGGCATGAAAAGGGGAGATTGGGTGCATCAGCAGGCATGGGAAGAGGGACAACAATTCATCTCCATCGCCCACTTCATTCCCCCTCCAAAACTGCCTGTCGCAAAGCTGGATGCCGGCTGGCCAAGGCACACGGCTCCCACAGCCCATCCAGCAAATATCTCCGTGCTTGGAAACAGCTCACACCTAACCTGGGCTGGAAAAATCACAACTTCCCAACTCATCCTGCATTTCCGGCATGCTGCCTTGGGCCAGCGGCCAAAACTTTTGCCCAAGACATCTCCTCCAGCCCTGTGCAAGCCCATGCTCCATGTGAGCCCTCCTTCTCTGCACCCAGCTGCTGGCAGATGCACAAGCAGCCCAGGGATGCAGCCAGTGCTTTTTGGATGTTTCCAGCCTGGGCTCCCTTTCTCACCGGGCTGGGAAGTGGCGTGAAGTCCCCTTCAACACCACGTGCCCTTTCCAGAGCCACAGCTTCTCTCTCCAGTGGCCGAAGAATTGAGGAACTCCAAACGGCACCACCAAATATTCAGGGAACCTGACAGCCCCCTTCCCCTCCGCCTGCAGCAGCGGTGAGCGCCGCTAGCGCACCCACGCCGAGCCTCCTTCCATCTATAACCCAAACGTCAAAACATTTCCTCTTGCAGCCCCATTCGGCTCATGGTAGCCCCGATCCTGGGTCCTAGTCATGCTGCTTTTGGGGTCTGCCTCGCCGAGCCATTACTGTCACCGCCCCACTGTGCGCAGATAAGAATAGGCTGCTTCTTCTGACTCATTTAGCTAAAACAATGGAGCCACCAGAGGCCAAATGAATCCCTGGTGACTTCAGCAGAGTTACACCAGGCTAAATTTGGTCCCAAGCGTACAATTAGCACAGAGGAAAGCGTGGGTCATGACAGTCTCTTGCACTTCTTCCAGGCTCCCTTCACCAGGCTTGCCCTCTCTGCTGAGCAGCTAGGTGCTCCCTCTCGGCCACCTTGCTGCTTATGTCTTGCCATTTCTGGGTGCTGGGAAGGGCACCCTGCAAGGGGAAAAGGCAACATATCACCAGCAGTTTTTGTTGGGGAAAGGCAGATTCTGTTTCCCTCAGTGGCTAGGAAGAAAGAGCTGGTCCTCCCCACCTTGGGCTTGCAAGGAAATGAAACCCATTCCCTGCAGAGACGTGCCTGCAGGCATACTTCCAGCACTGGGCATCCTCCTGATGCCTTCAGCTGGCCTCTTTCAGGTCTAGCGTCCAGTCCCCCTTATGGGCATGCAACAGGCCTTTAAACACAGCCCTTACCAGACTTTCATCATCATCATCATCATCATCATCATCATGCAGCAACCAGATTCACTCTAGTAATAGCTAAGCCACCAAACTACAGTTTTTCAGCAAATTTGTATTTCCAATGCTGAGAAAATGTGTCAGAAATCATACAGGAATTTTCTTTCTCAGCTGACCAGGCACTCCAAGAAGGGGAGGCATTGCCCGGCTGCTCCCACAGCCACACAGAAGTGCCGCACCCAAAAAATAGAAGGGGCAGAAATAAATTAAAAAAAGAACAAAAAGAACCAGACCTTTTCAAACTCCAGAAACACTTCCTCAAAAAAATGGTTTTGTGCGTCAGACGCAAACAGAGCCTGGATCACGGAGCTACTTCCACTCACCACTCAGCAGCAAGGTGTGGGCAAAGCCGTGCTGGCAACAGCCTGATGGAGGATTGGGGCTTTGCTCTAATGCTGAGAAAACTCCTGCTAACCTCGGAAAGCACATATGTGTGTGTATGTCAGGAAAAAAAATAAGCAATGAAAAAGAGTCAAATAATTAAAAAAAAAGGGGAGGGGGGAACAAAGAGTGGAGTGTGGGACTGAGGAAGGTCTGTGCTCAGTGCTTCACTCCCTGTGTCCCCCTGCCCCCTCCGGCTCCACAACCCAGAGCCTTTTCAAACATACAGACTTTTCATTCCTTTGACAATTCTTCAAAGGCTCCAGGATTCGAGGGAACTTCCTGTTTCATCACAAAAACCTTGCTTTCTTTTCATTTTCCAGACTATTAAACCCTGTGCTAACGAAGCAGTGTTTGCTGCGTGTCCGATAACCCTGTCTGCCGCGTAACGTTAAAGTTATGCCGCTCAAGGTGTTTTGGTCCTCACAGTTTACTGCAGAACAAAGTCTTGTTAAGCACGATGCTGGAAAATGTATTTCCTCCCTCACATGCCCATAGCAGTTGTTTTAATGTTGCATGGGGTTGCATGCATTATTTTGTTATTGTAGGGTTGCTGGTGACAACTGATCTGCACACGCTGCTTTGTTATTGTAGGGTTGCTTTAAAATCCTAGGCTCTCTGTCTTAATTTCATTTATTTATTTTAGGAAAAGGTAGTTTCTAAGGGTTGAAAAATAAACATGTTTAAAGGCATATGAAGACATGGTGAAGAGATGGTATGGAGAGAAAATCCTGTCAAATCTGGGGCCTTGCCTGCCTGAGCTGCACCCCTCCAGCATGGCTGTGTCCTCACCTCCTGCTCTGCTGTGGCCCACAGCCTCCCAGCAGCAATGACTGACTTCTGATACTTGGCATTTTTGCAGTGCATATTAATGTCGCTGTGAAAACAGCACAGCATTAACAATTCTCAAAGGCTTGAGTTACTGTAAAAATCTGCACCAGACATGGGGTTTAAAAGTTTGGATAAAGGAATAGGTGGAAGGAGAAGAAAAGGGGTGGGGAGGAGAGGAGGGAAGTGCTGACTTGAACGATGGCACATGGTGATGGCTTTCAGTGTGATGGGCAGACATCTTTCCTGGGCAGCATCCCCAGCCCTGCTAGAGAGCACCTGGAAGGGCTGCAGGAATCCTCTTCTCTGGCTGCTGGTGGGTGACCAGACAGCAAAAAGGACTTTGGAAATCATAAAAGTTTATCCCAGCACCCAGCTCACCTACAGCATCCCCAAAGTCTCCTAAATTTGCTCATTTAGGACTGCTGGCAGAGTCCAGTCCCCACCACACCTCAAGGGCAGAGCACAGTGGCAATGGTACACAGGTCCAAACCCTCGCCTGGCCCTGGAGTCACATGTGGGGCTTGTTTTCCTCATCTGCTAAGGAAAAGGGGCAACAGATGAATTTGGGCAATACTGGGAAGAAGCAGAAACATGTGACGATGCACCCTTCCCAGCAGGGCATCCACAGCTCTGTTGTGAAAGGGGAGACTGAGAAAGCAATGACATTAAGGGGAGAGACTCCTGTCAAGCTAAATAATTAAGTCTCAGGGTACGTAATTGATGCGCTTTTGATGTGGACCCTAAATCATTTACAAGGCTGGTGTGTAACCTGACATGCAGCTCTGGCATTACCACAGGGAGGGACAAGCATCCTCAGTGGCAGGGCAAATTGAGCAGGACACCTCTGGCATGGGTCACACCACCCTGGGACACCCCCATGGAGGCTCAGCTGAGTCGGGAGGGGTCCTTCTGCCTGCCCCCACCCTTACCCAGCTACTGTAAGTGAGCCACCTAGTCATCCCACTTGCCTGGCATTAGGCTTTGGTGGACAAGAGTAGCTCCACCAACCCACAAAAGAGGTTCAAATAGCAGGACAGGGCAGTATGAGAGGGAGATGCTGCTGTTTCTCTGCTGAGAGTTTTCAGCCAACTTCAACTGATCCCAACCTCAGCTGAATCCTAAACACCAGCATGAGCTACCCAGCACCATCTGCTTTTTTCCACCATCAGAGAGTCAAACTGGGGTTCACCTGTAGCACATGCACATGCTCTGCACGTGAATACAGGCATCCCTGGCCAGCACTGCTTGGGAACAGATCTTTCAAACTGCTTCTTTCCCCACAGCTATGCTGATCCATGCCCCTAACCCAGAGAGATGGAGCAATCAATACACAAACGAACCACTGGACAAAACAAGGCCACTGGGGATGATGGGGCTGAGCTGTAGAGATGGTCCCTGGGGGTTCGCTGCCTGGGACGAGGTGGATGATGCTGACCCTGCAGCTGACTGCACTATCCCATAAGAAAGACATCAATCTCGAGGGCTTTTTCCACTGTCAGTCATCCACAATGCTGTTTCCTACCCCATCAGTTGCAGAAGTCAAATGGCACTGCATGTCCCTGTTCTGGTCTTTTTTCTTTTTTTTTCTTCCCTTGGTCTTTTTACAGTCCATCATCAAGAAAAGCTGGTTCTGCCCTTCTTATGCCTTCCTACCACTGTGGCACCTGCCTTTTGGGAGCACCAAACATGCCATGAATCTCCTGGGTACCACCAACCACGCAGCTGGGTAACAAGGCACCCTGAGCATGGAGCAGGAGCACAACCCAGGGCTGTCTGCTGTCGCGCAGACTGTCCTGGAGACCAGCGTGCTGGCTCCACACCGAAAAATATAATCGTCTCTCCTTGCTGACCCCCGCTTCCAGTGTTTTGACAGTCGGCTTGACGGCCTGAGTGTGTTAGCAGAGTCACCCAGAGCCCCTGCCAGCTCCCCAGCACCCCGTGCCCACCCCAGGCATGCGCTGTCTGCCTGACACTGCCTACAAACTCTATTAGCTTTGTAATTAAAAACAGCTGTAATCTGATCAGGTGGAGATCACGGTTACAAAATGAAGGAAGCCATTAGCAGGAAATGTTGTGGTTCAGGCAGACATCAAATCAGTTTAAAGAGATTGGATTTCATTGTTTTTATACAGTTACTCCATTACTATAATGCACTGGGTCCATTTAACCGCCTGGCTTGGAGGAGTGCTCATAAGGCAGTAGTGACATCTATGTGAAATGAACGGCATAAACGGCAAACTCCAAGAAGATAGCAGTGAATTTACACCCCTCGCTCTGCGGTGAATATTAATGCACCGTGAGCTGTTGGAACGGGGTGTGTTAGGGGCCTGTTTTTCTCTCCTCTTTCTCAAGCCCCCATCAGTGTTGCTAGCACCTCTGCAGGGCTGGGAGATCCTCCCCAGCAGGGATTGGATCCAAGGACCTCTCCTCTTCCCCCCCCAGCCACAAACCAAACCACGGGTCCAGTTTCTCAGTAGCAAGGTGGAGTGAGAACTGAAACCACAGCAGCCACATTGCTTTGCTTCCTCCCCAGCCTCTTTGCCCCTGTGTAAACACCAGCCAGCCAAGACAAAAGCTAGAGAGTAAAATATTTAGGTTCTCACAAGGGATGTTGCCCTTTTCCTCTATTCCTCCCCCCCCCCCAAAAAAAAAAAAAAGGGGAAGCAACCTGTGTTTGAAAGCATCAGACTCTGCCCAAGTGCTGACAGCACAGCGAGGTGCGTGATGTGACCCAAAAGCATTGCCATCAGGAGGGGCTCTTTGCAAAAGCTGCTGGTTCCTGCTTTTAATTCAGTCCTGCCCTGAAGCCTATAGCCAAGATACAGCCAGGTACCTGTAGAAAAACCTACATCAACAGGCATATGATGGCCCCTGACTTCTCCAAGGCTGGTGGTGGTCGCTAGAGGAGTGAGAAGGGTAGAGGTTTTACAGTATTTTGGGGTTTGCACAACACCAGCAGGGATGGGGCTGGTGAGATGATCTGGACCAGCTTGCTATAAAAAAGCACAGCCAGAAGCAATATAGGGTAAGGGCTGCACTCCTCTGATTTCAGCCCATCCTTGGTGTTTGTGAGCTCCCCGTGCTCTGAGCATAGACTGAGCAATTGGTACCTCTGCTTTCTCACTCTGAAAAAGCCACCTGTGGTACCACGAGGGTTCATTTACCTGCTCCGTGCCTCGCAACCTCCTTCCTGCAGGAAAATGGGCAGGGAGGCTTCGTGAAGCAGCTGGTAAAGGGCTCTAAGACAAGGAGGGTGTTAATGAAATGCAAACGTGATGAGAGCTGGCTGCCGGGAAGGGAACCGTGACTGTCCCATGGTCCTGCTTGAACAGTAAAAGGACTCTCCAGGCAATACAGAATAAAAAGACCACCCTCCCCCTCCCCTTGCCAATCTCCTAATCAGCAAAGGAGATAAAAAGGGGCCTGCAGACAAATGTTCAGGCTGCCTCCTACCCACCATGCTGATCTGAGCACATGGAGCTCCCCGCTCCAGTGAAACCCCTCTTGGTTATCACTAAGTCCCTCTTGGCTAGAAAATGGCTCTGTCATCTTCATAACTAATCCTGTTCCCATACAAACAGGCAACCTCCTTCCTTCCTTGCTACTGCTTATCCCCTCCCTCTCCTGTTCCCCTCTCCCTTCTCACCCCAAACTGTATCAAATGCATCAAAGCCTGAGTAAATTATGTTCCCTTTGACCTGCTAGAAGCAAGTTCAGCCACAGCACATTAAAAGAGCAGAGGCTGAGGTTTCATGGTCAGCGAAGGCAGAGGTGAAGGAGGAACTGCAGGCCTCATCACTGTGTTGCTTTTGCCTTTAGAAGCGACGTTTTCAGCCAAGTTCAGTGGCACTCAAGGCTGAGGTTTGGGGTTCAGCCCATATGGGAAAGGGGGGCAGCCGTGAAGCTGGGAGGCGATGCCTGAGCAGCCTCTGCAGCCACCTGCCTGTCCTGGCTGCGTGGTCTGATCCAGTACTGTGGTTGCCATTGCCTCCCACTGACCATCTTTGCAGACAACGGAGGTCTGGACGGAGGTCGCAGGGGCCTGTGGGAGGTGGCGAGGGCAAGGAGAAGCAAAACAGCCAGGCTAGCCAGCCAAATCTCTGCAAATCCCTGCATGGGTGCACGCTCACCTGCTGGGGTCCACAGCCCGTGCTGGGCTGATCACGACCTCCCAAAACTCTCCCCTCCCTGATTGGTTTCCCCAGACAGGACCTGTGCTTTGAGTTCATTATGCTATGTGCGCAACCTGGGCAACTTCACATGGTTTCGGGTTTGGTTGCAAAAGATGCCCATATCTTTGCTGATGATGGCTGCGGGGATGAGACCTGGAGCTGGTGAGGCTCAGCGGTCATGGACGTGTTTTAGAAGAACACTGTGGGCTCAAGCTGGATGAGACCACCAGTGCTCCCAGTTTTCTGCTGCTTGTCCCTGATGTATCTGATGTCATGATGCACTGGGTGTGCAGCATCAGTGCAAACCTTAGTGGCAGCAACCTTGGCACCCTGTGTGCAGGGACCCATGTTGAGACAGGGAATGAAACTGGAGAAAAGTGCCTGCAGCATCTCTGGCTCTTACACACTGGCTCTAATCAGGGTGATGGACCCAAACTAACGGTGAAACACTCTTGTTGTCCTTAGAGAAACAGAGGTGTACAGGGACTGGCCGTCATCTCACAGCACTGAGGCAGTTTATGCTCTTGCATCTTGGCTGCAGGGCTGTTTCTGCCGTGGCTCTGGGCATTGTGCAGAGTTTGGAGCACCGTCCTCTGAAATTGCTATGATGGCCATGCCAATCCCCAAAGAGGCGGCATCGAATCTGAGGCCTGTGAAGCCATTGCCAGCAAAATAAATATTCGGGAATATTTTTAGCCTGCTCTTGTTCAGAGAGAATTTCTTTGTGTCCTTCTGAGGAGCTCGCCGGATCTTTCATCGGTTTGTTTTTCTCATTAGCCGGCATAAGCTTTGTTCTTATTTAATAAAGATTAGGATCTGCTGCCTCCAGCCCTCTCTTTTTGCTCCTCCGTCAGGCCCATGGGGGCTCAGGCTGCAGTGACATGTTTGATGTTGGGCCGCGGAAGTTGAAATGTGGGACAGAAGCTGGATGGGGTCTCGTGTTCACTTCCCCAGAAAAGCCCTGTCCTGCACTGCTTCACCCTGGCACCGCCATCCTCTGCAGAGAGCCGCCCCGCAGCAGGAGAAGGGAAGGGGATGGGACAGAGCAATTGGAAATCGCTGCCTGGGTCATCCAGAGGTTTCCAGACTCAGCTGGCTTGAAGCATCGCAAAGGTCTTGGTCTGAGACATCAACAGACAGTGCGGGGGAAAAATGGGATGGCTGATACAGGCAAGCGTAGCCCATGCATGAGCCCAATAAAACAGGAGACGTGCCATAAATGGGGGAACGGCTTCTGCCAGCTTTGGAGGTCAGAGAGATGTAACAAATCTCTTGTCCCTTTATATATCATTGGCTTCTGCTAGTTAGCCAAAACCCAAAATAACTGCTTTTCTTTCTTGAGCGGAGTCATTCCTCAGAAAGGAATGGGTTTAAAACAACAACAGGTATGAACCAGAAGGAATTTTATAAACTCCCAAAAGGCGGCAGTGGGGTCTTCTGAGCTTTGAAAGCCTGATCTTTGCTGACAGCCCCCACCACTGCATGCTGCTCTAGTAGAAGCATCACCGCATCCAGCTGGGAGGGAGGCAGCTGCGTGCCAGCGCGGCCGGTTGCAGAGCGCTGCAGGAGCAGGACCTGGTGCCACATCCCTGAGACAGGGACAGTGAGGGGCCAAGGGGGGCTGAGTTGTGCCTGCGATGAAGGCAGAACCTGTGTCCCAGCTCAAGCTCCCGTACGTCACTTCTCACTTATTCTCTCCGCTGCCAACTGCATGAACCAGCCGGGTCATTGCTCTGCACCGTGGTTTAGCCATCCCTGGAACATGAGTGCATTTACCTCTTAAGAAATGCTGTGGTTATTTACTTGTGGTAACATATATAATTAGGTCTGTACAGATAGAGTGCTATTAATGTCGCTATTTGTTAATGCTCTTCTTTCTCAGAGATTTCATTTTTGTTTATTTAAATAACATATCTTTAAACACTCACACTTCATAGGAAGGTTCCCATTTCTAGCAGGAGAGCCTATTTTGCATATGCATAACTTTGAAGGGGATGAATAACTTCATGGCCAATAACATTTATAGCTTTGCCTTGTGCAGGGAGATAAGGGCAGAAGAACGCAGGGCTCCGGGGCAGGAGCTGTTTGCCGAGAGGGGCCGGGAAGGAATCCAGTCCCCACCCTGCCGGAGCCTTACCTGCACCCAGGTGCACGCTGGCCGTGGTGCATATCCCCGCCAGCTGAGCACCAGCCACTGCATAAGGCTGGATACCAGACCTCCTAGCTCACTCCAGCATAGCTGGAAGGGGAGGAGGAAGGGGGAACAGGGGAGGAACAGCAGGGAAGGCAAATTTTAGAAATACTTCTTGAACAGTCACAGTTGTAAATGAACTCACCCTCACTATGTTTGTGTCACTTGTGTGTGCTGCCTGGGGCTTTGTGAGAGCACAAGTTTTCCTGGCATGGCTGTGCTTGGAAAATCAGCTTCCAATCCATATATGATAGTATTAATGGAAACCACAATTCTAATTTACATGCGCTGATTTCCCTGCCAGAAACCGTGCTGCTGTCCAACCCGGGGATAAAAATGCCACCCTGTGACTTCCCTGCCCAATCACAATCAACTGATGCACTTCAAAACACAAATATTTTCCAGGGAATGTTTGCAACCCACAGGTTAAAAAAAGAAAATCTTCCCCAAATTCATGTGGTGGCTCAGCATCATGACTACATTCAGGGAGGTTTCCTTATAGGTATTTCCCAAGCCAGATATCTACCCCCATGAAGAAAAAACAAACCAACCCTTGAGAACTAAATCTTTCAGATACACAATTTCTTAAATAGTCTTCATTCAAAATTTCTCCCTTGTTTTCTCAAGTGCTTTGCACCATGCTATGGAGATGTACTCACAGGTCACCAATGCACAGGGAGGAACCTGACCCTTTCAAACCCCTTCTGCCCTGGCCAAAACCAGGGCTAGGGTCTCCTTCCTCTCCCCATGCTAAGCTCAGCCCAGGGACCTGCTTCCTCCACTCCAGCCACTGCCATGCTTGGTGCAATGGAGCAAAGGTTGAGGAGGTGGAGAGAGAGCCCTTAATAAAGATAAAATCTATTTCTAATGTCTATAAAAACCAAACCCAAATTCCCAGTTACTTCAACGTGAGCTGTGGAGATGGGGTAATGGAGAACGGAGTTATTTATTAATAGAAGGGCATTTCAATAGAGATTGGAGGAGGTGATATGGACCAAATGGAGGCATTTAAAGAAATAATGCTCAGGAGGTTTTACCCAGCTTGGCCAGGTGTCTCAACACTGTGTCCTGGGGACAGTTGTCTCCCATTCCCCCAAAAGGGTGTTTTTGGGGAGCTGCATGATCACAGAGCCCTGCCATCACTCAACCCATTTTTCCCAGTCACGGTTCTCATTGCTACCTGGAAGTGGAGACGGAAGAACAAGTGCAGACGGGGGATATTTGTCCAGGGGTCCTGTTCTTGCTGGATTTTTTGGGAAGAGGTGTGATGCTGATACATCCCCCCCGGTTCAGACCCTCCTGCCCCACATCCAGCCCAGGGCAGAGGGGAACCACAGCCCCCTCTGGCATGCTCCCTGCCTTCACTCCTTGGCCATGCTTTTAAACCTCTGAGGCCAGAAGACTCAAAAATTGCACAAGACCCCACTCCGATTCCTACTGCTGCCTCCTGCAAAATGCAAAATTCACCTCCCTAAATTCCTCGCTGACTCCTTTTTAACAAACACCTCTGCCCTCGCTTGGCAAGCAAACAGTGCCGAAATTCCCACCTGCCTTTCCCTTGCAGCCCCTTCTGGAGGGACTCATTAGCCATGCAAATAAAAAATGTTCCGAGAGCCCGGCGGCTGATTCCCCCCCTGCACCGGCAAGGAATGACAATTCACGGGGGTCTTCAGGGAGCTGGGACGGAGGGAGGGAGGAGCGCAGCGCGGCGTGGCTGCGTGTGGCAATCAAGCTTTCCCACCGCCACCCGTCCCTGGAGAGCATCCCTGCTCCTGTTGTGGAGAAGCAGCGGCGTCTCTCCCTCCACCTTGTTAATCCCCTTTCTCTGTGCTCCCGCGCGCGGCTCCCCACCCCGACCCCCCTGGGAGCCCTGGGAAAGCAGCGCCCAGTCCTTGCTGCCCCTTTTCCCCTCTGCCTCGCTGCAAAGCGGCGTGGGGAGGGAAGGGAGGAGAAGGGGAAACATGCATTTCCTTAATTGATTTTGGTGAAAAAGGCAGGCAGCCACTGCACTGTCAAATTAATTAGTTCCAGAGCTATTTGCAGTTATGAACCACGCAAGATTAGTGGTCATTGCATTTTGGTGTTAGGAAGCGGCGGGAGGAAGAAGGTTTTATACGCTTTTTTTGCTTTTGAAGCCTTCCTTAAAAACACAGGAAAAAAATAAAGGAGAAAAGGCTCCCGGCTGCCAGTGCTGCCCCCAGGGCTGGCTTCTGTGCCGGCTGCAGCACTGGGGACGGGGACAAAATGGCCATTTTGGCCCATGTGGCATTATCTGCCCCACACTGAACAAAGCGTGTGCTTTGCTGTGGCTCTGGCCAGGCTCTCTCCTCCTGGCAAGGGCTGGCGGGGTCCTCAGGGTCATCCTGCTGCCATTGCCACTGAAGCGCGGCAGCACCACCAGCTCCCGCATCCCCACTGAGGTGTGAAACCGGACGGCCAGACACGCCGGGTATCACCTCTGGAGACGCTTGGCCCCTTTTGTCCCCTCTTGCCCCCTCTTCTCAGAGAGGCAAAGTGGGCTCAAGGCTGGAGGAGAGGCTTTGAAAGCCCCGGGTGCGGCTCACGGGGCTCAGATCACCGATTAGATGGGAACGCCTGCTGCAACCTGATAACACAGCAGCATCTGACGGGGAGACTCCGGCAGCGCTCCCCGAGTAGAGCAACGCCTATTGTTTCAGGAGATAGTACCTCGCACACATGCTTGCATCTGAATATCGAGAAGCGTGCCTGTTTATGCATAAACACAGTGCAACATGCAGCCGCATACCTCTGCATTCCGCCTCCCCTCCTTCCTTTCCCTCCCCACCCCCCTTATTCCTTTATCTCCTTTTTATCTGCTCTTGCCTGTTAAACGTTATCTCTGCTCCTCGTTCAGACCCTCAGAGCTGAGTCCCGGGAAAGGGTAGTTATGGTGGGTCACACAAACGGGGTGCTGAGGAATAGCAAATATTTTGGGTGAATTTGCAAAGTTTTTGAGGGTCTGGGTGGAGGGAAGCAAGGGAAGACAGTCTCGTCGGGCCAAAACACTGCCTAATAACTTCAGCCAGGATAGGACGCAGCATGGTTTGGCCAATATATGCAATGTGTTCCTGACTCTGCTCAGGCAGGACCACTGCCTCCAGGCACGCACCCCGAGCCTTGTCTGCCCAGCCGTACACACAAGCAGACCGCTGCAACCCTGTACACCCAGCCCTACAGTGACACATGCTCTTGTGGCATCAATGCCACATTTACTGGAAGTCAGATCGAAAAGAAAAACAGCAGGAGTGCAGTTTTTATGGTGATTAAAAATAATTAAAAAAAAACAACACCTCCTCCTTCCCTGTTGTTCATTCCGTAAAAGAGGGTCTGCACAATGAGCAAATGCCAGCTGTACCCCATGCAACCCTCAGCACCTATGCTGCTCCAAGGCACTGGTGCCATGCAGCCGCCTCTGAGCCAAAATGCTGCCGAAACTGCCTTCCCCAGGCTTGGACCCTGAGAGAGGAGAAACCTCGAGCACTGCTGCCTGGGAGGCCTAAACCACTTTCTCCAGAGAAACGTGGCAGGAGCTCGACAACTTGGCTTTACTGAGAGAGGCCGGCATGCATTTTTGCAAGCACTGCCGTTGGCCCCAGTGCTGGACCCTGAAAGCAAACTGCAGCACCCAAAGGAGTGCTCGGCTCCAACTCATGCATGCCATTGCAGTTGGGGCCTATGTACAAGGAGCCGCAGGGCTCTGCTTTCTGAAAAGCAGGCTGGGGCTTAACCCCAAGCCAGCCAAACCACAACCTGCCCCAAGCACTGACCCCTGGACACTTGCGCAAGGATGGGGAGCCACAAGGTCTGTGGCAACCACCCACCGAACCCATCCTCTCCTCTCCACACTTACTGCCAACTGGGTGCTTGGTCCACTTGACGGGGGAGAAAGGCATCCCATGGCATCTTCTGGTGGTCCCCTAGGATTTGTCCCAAGCTCTCCTTGTTCAGATAGCAGTCATAAACTCTGCTCCCGGCAGGATGGCAGATTGGCACTGGATGCTGCATCCCCATCCTGGCTTCAGTTAGGGGTCCCAGACCAAAAGCTACGTCCTTGGCACAGGCTGAATACTTGAGGCACGCTAGTTTCCAGCTCTCCATCTTTCTAGGAAAAGGGGAAAAAGCACATAATGCAAAAAGTGCTAAAAATTGCACCTAAGCAATTTATTTAAGGATCTTTACCCTGATCAAACCCAGTGACAGCCATGACCCAGCTGCAGAAACCTTATCGCAACTGACCCCAGAAACAGTCCGGCACATTAACCACTCCTCTGAAAAACTCTCCTCAGCCATCTGCTCATGGGGTGACCCAGCTCCAGGGTAGGGGACACAAGTTAGATAAGTGGAAAACCAAGGGAGGAACCTGTGCACTGGTTGAAATCTTCATCACTCCCACTCTGGTATATCTCTACCACAGCTCAGAGGCAATGCTGCTTTGACTGACTCCGTGTGTGTCACCAGTTCACACAGGCATTTCATGCTACCCACACACAAGAACACAGGTAAGACATAGAGCTCTTTTCCAAGCACCAAGCAAAGACACTTGGATGTCAGGTAAATGCAAATGGTGCTCCAGCTAGGAGGGACTGTCTCTTCTCCCAGGGGATGCAACATAATCTTCAAGACCTCCACTTGCTCCCTCACTGCAGTCACATAGGGGCAAATGCTACTCTAGAACTACCACTGGTTTCTGGGCTGAAGTAGTAGCAGAGCATCCATGTCTGTACATAAGCAGCAAAACCACAGTGTGCACAGAAAGGACGGCATCCCTGGTCAGTGTGTATGTGTGTTTCCAAGCATGCGTGCACACGCACGCACATGCACCATCTCAGGAGCCAGGGCAGGGCACGAGGGCTCTTTGGAGAGCGTGTGTTTGAGCAATGGGAGCAAGGACAACTCATGAGCCCAAGGCAGCGTGGCTGCACCACTCACAAGCTCTCTGGAATGGGGCTGTATGTGGAATTTATGAGCTCTTAAGTCATCACATTTACAATTTATATTCTCCAGTCTTTTAATCTCAGCAATAAACTTGGACTAAACCTTTGCTGAGGCAGTGTGGAAATTTCACTGGTCCCTGCAGCCCCCTGTACGAGATGCCCATAGACAGGGCCAGAATATGCTTCCTGGTGGCTTCAATGTGGGGTCTCTTCTCCAGTTCCCCGCTCCCAGTAAATTAATCAGTAACCAATCAGTCCTGCTTCCGCTGCCTTGCTTGCCCAGAGCCCCTTCTTGGACATAGGTATAACACACTGGCAAATACTGGGGGAAACCACTTACAGCAGTCCCCTACAATCCCTCCTACCTTCTAGAGAAAGGGCCTGCTTCTTTTAATCAGGGGGCTTCAGGTCTATGTGTGCATCACCAGGATCCTCACCTAAGTTTTGTACCACTTGGGACCCCACCATCCCTTGCAACCAGCCCCACTGGTATGATTTTACCCACCTATCGTTGCTTTACTTCAGAGGTCCACACCAGAAGAATCATCTCCAGAAAGTTTCCTGCTGGAGCAGTGGCTCTCAACAGGAACCAGACTCCAAAGTGGGCACCTCCTTTGCAGACTGAGACCTAAAATTGAGATGGAATTGGCACTGATAAACCTACTAACGAAAGCAGGCCCTCCCCACTTGGACGAACCCCATGCTTTCAGAAGAGGGTGGCATCATTTCTGCAGAATGCTTGAGTGGCCTCAAATAACACACTGAACTGTCAGGCACAAACCCAAGCGATGGCGTGAGCCAGCACTGAAATAATGAGAAGCTGATCTACAGCTTTTCCCCTCTGGTTTATTAAATGAATGCTCCACATACCACTTCCCACTGACTGGAGACAGAAAGAAAATCCCAGGACAGTAACTCATCATCCTTTCTTCCCCTGAGAAGATTCAAGGCTGTGGCTATGTATGGATGTTGTGAAGTGATAAAGTTGCTGCGGCTTCACGAGTTACCACGCATCAGCTGAGCCGTGCTGTCTGACCGCGCGCACTCCCGGCTCCCTGCAACTGGGTGGTAAAACATGTTCACTCACGATGGGGCTGGAGCAGGTACACCGTTGGCGGGCTCCAGATAAGCATGCTCTGCTGATAAGCAGTGCCTCATTAAGCCCCAGGACTCAACGGCTTGCAACGCAATCCTTGGCCCAGAAGTCCCTCCTCTTTTCAAGTTGTAGCCCTCAGTCATGGAACTGGCAACAGGAAATCGCTCTAGGAAAGCGGTCAATATTGAATTAATTCCTGCGTGTAGCATGGAAAAAAAGGAGGGTCAGGGACCATGCCAAAGAGGAGAAATTGTAGAAGGGCTGGCCAACCATGTTGTTGAGCACAACCTCAGCATAGCCATGCCTAGATGAGGATAGTACAGATGACACATGGAGATGACCCAGGCAATGAAACAAAAAAATGTTCTGAATTCTGCTGGGGTCAGAGTCCATGAACACAAGTTACAGCACTGTTTGGGCTTTTCCAGACTGAAACAAGGCCTTGCCCTGTGCATGGGGCACGATCTAAAATAAAAAAACATGTCAGACCCACCCCTTGACTCCACTGAGTAGGACCAGGCCTCCTCTTCGACTTCATAACTCAAAAAAGAGTGGGTTTGTGAGGTTCCTGCCTCTTGCTACCACCCAGAAGCTGGGTGTCTTCTTGCCTGAACCTTGGTTTATTCTCAAGCCCCAACGTGAGGCTCAGAAAAGCCTGATACAGACCCAGCTCTCTGGATCCTTCTTTAGTTCTGTCTCCAGCCTCCAGGGGTCTCTCCCAGCCAGCACTCCCCAGACCCACCCCATCTCCCGTCCCACAGCCAACCTCCATGCTGAGCCCAACACACAAGATCAATGCACGGGACACACCAACCCTGCCTCCTGCCCACAGAGGTGGGAATCCATGTCATTTAAGCCTTTTCTGCTCAACGTTCACAGCTGAAAAAACAGCAGGCAAACTCCTGACCTCCCAAAACTAAACACCAGGAGCCTACCTCCTCTCTCCTCTGATCTACTCAGACGCTCCCAGGGTGGCAGCTAGACCTGTTTAGGACAGGTTCTCCTTATGAAGACGTTACCCTTATATTTCAAGAGGCAAGGAGACATTCTTTGGAGCAAATTTCATTTTTCAGTCGTCTTCTAAAGTCAGGCAGGTCCCTCTGGTCCCCCTCAGCAGGAGGTCAGCCTAATGCACCGAATGCACCCATCCCCCGGCTGCGCTCCCTGGGAACACGGCTCGGGAACAGAGCTCGAGTGGTGAGCGCAGCGTCCCCTCTGACTGGGCCACCCCAGGGGGAGCCATCTGATGACAGTTTGACTGGTGGAGAAAAGTGTGACTCGTGTTTGTTTGGATAGTCAAAGGACTTGGAACAAATGTCTCCAACTCATGTTGGTTTAGATAAAAGGACCCCGGCCTTGTCACAGGATCAACAGGGCTGGTGAGAAACCACTCATGTAGACACCCTCTGCCCTCATACCCTTTTAAAACAGAAGAAAATAATAAATAAATAAATANTGTGGCAGTGCCTGGAGCAGGGGACTGGTGTGGGGGGACAGGGACTGCTGCATCTACATCCATCTGGCATACTGAAGCAGTGAATGAAGGAAAAGGAAGGAGGGGGTGGGTAGAAGAGAAAATCCCAAAGATCCTCGGATAATAAGCACCATTAAGGTTAGTCTGTCTCATGATTGTTTCTTATTAAAAAGAGACTGTACTTTATCTGTGCAGGATATGCTGTTTGGATGAGGGAATTAGCAGAGTGACTGCCTCCATATCATCTAATTAGCAAAAATGTTGATAAGCAGATACAATCACATATGATTAGGATCCTTTTAAAAAGCCACTCCATTAATTAAATAGACAGAAAGGCCGCCTCCAGCCCTCGCGTGCCACTGATTAGAATACAAATATTTACACTAATCTCACCTCCATCAGCCATGGGACACTTTTGAGTATTTTTAGTGACATCAGATTACTATTGATTTTCATCCCCAATGTCAGACCATTTTGTTAGTATCTGAAAGTGCTGCCTTCAGTTTCGGATGCTTTAAATCATGTTAAGGGTTTATCTTAATGACGCTGCTGATAACCACTGTTCAGGTCACTCGTACTTTCTCTTCAAAGAACACAGTCTGGGCTGGTTTTTATTGTTTGTACTTGAGATTTAAGATACGAAAAACATTTCTCATTTCAAAGCCTTGGTTTCTAGGGATGGGGCTGCCAGGCTAGTTTGGGTCTAGTTACTTGATGTGTGCTCATTTCCCTTTCTCCCTGCCTCTCCTCAACCCTTTCTTTTTTCCTTGCAAGCCCTTTTGGCTCACAGCAGTGGCTGCTCTTGAATGGCTGCTAATCTCTGACGCCTGCTGCAGGCAGCAGACAGACAGGCAGTGAGCGTCCCTCATTCGGGGATGACAGGAGAAAAGCACTCCCTACTTTTCAGATGGGTAAAACGTACTAAATCCAAGACAGATAATCCAGTGCGCCAGCCAGTCTGAGATGGGCTCTCATCATCAAAAGCAAGTACGGGAGGAGACACTTTGCAAAAAGACAGCACAAGGCAGAGTCACCTCCTTCCTTCTGCACACAGCCCCACTCCCTAGAGCAGATAACTGGTCTGGGTCCCTCCAACAGGCTTCTCTGACATCCCATTTTCCCTTCTGAGTAACAGAGGCTAGGAACAGCAATTACTCTTGAAACTCCTGCCAAGCATCTGCAAATGGACCACATTGTCAGTGGCTACGAGCTATTGACACCTTTCAGTGGCTTGTGTGTTATAAGCTTGGATCACCCTCAGGTCCAGTGGACAACCATAAAAAAGCACTAGCCCAAATAAACGAGCCCCCTTGGTGAAGATTTCAAGAAAGCATCACAGTGTAAGCTAGCCATGAAGCCTTGGCTCTCCCCTCAGTGTGGAAGAATGCTTTGGGATGCTTTGGGAATGCAAAGAGCCCTCCAAGTTCAAACGGGCAGCAGCAGCTTGCTGCTGTGCCCAGATTAACTTTTGCCATTACTACAGTACAAACAACACCCAGCAGAAAAATCATACATGTGGCACAACCACTCTGTAGTTAATAAGACCTCCTCTGTGCAAAAGGAGGCAAAACCCAAGATTTTCCCAACAAGGTGAGACCATGGGACCATGAGCTCCTTCATTGCTTTGCAATTCCTTCAGCGCTTTGCACTTCCTTCAGCTTCAGCCTCCAGACCAGCACTGTGCTGCCTTATGGCAACTTTTACCGCCAGAATATTACAAGTACCTCCATACTACTGACCCATCACTGACCAGTGACAAAACCAGCAAACCAAAGCCCTTCCCCAACACATGTCAGCTCAATCACCTTTCTTCCTTCCTCCATCACATTGCTTTCTACAGGTGGCCATGGCTGCCCCTTGGCTTCATGGCCCCACATGTATGATGTATGTTAGGACAGCAGCCAGGTCATACACTGCACATATGCTCTTTGGTCTGTCCAGCTCTTGACTCCTTCCCAAAGTGTTGGGTAATGGAAACCAGGGCAGTGATCTGTAACACATGCTGCCATTAGTAGGTGTTTACAACACTGCGTTACAGACAGATGGGTTCTCATTGCTGGCACTTCCTTGGAGACCTCCTTCATGCAACGATTCCCTGTAAAGATATTGCATTTCCCACAGGAATGGCAAATCCAGGGAACAGAAACAGATGCAGGATAAACCCAGACTGGATCAAAGTTCAGCTGCTCAGGCTGAACTTGTCTGTATCAAGTTGATGGGGCATCTATTGCACATGCATACACCTTGGGACAGAGACCCAAAAAAGCATGTAGAAAAGAGGCTAAGGTTGTTAATGAGCTTCATTCTGGGCATTTATTTCGGTACCAACATGAGAGCTAAGCTCTTCTGGAAGCATTAGGTTTGGCTATAAATTCAGAAGAGATCATGATGGTCATCTAATCATGATTTTAGGAAAAGACCTCACTCTGGCTTTAAAAATGTCCACATAAGGAGGTTCCAATGATTCATTACCTTCATAATGAAGGATGTGCAACATACTTTGAGTTTCAGTTTGCCTAATGCAACCTTCCACTGCTTTGTTTGGGAGCCTGAAGATCCCTGTGCCATTGAATTTCTGTTCCCATGCAGGTTCTTACAGACTATGATGAAGTTAGCATTGAACTTCCTCTTAATACCAAGACACTTTCCCTGAGTATCTCACTCCAGAGCATATTTATCAAAACCTTAATCACATTTCATGACTCTTCCCTGAGCCATCTCCAATTTATCAACACTCTTCCCAAACTGGGGGTAGCCAAACTGCAAACAGCTTTCCTATAGCTGCTGCTATAGGATAATATGCCCCAGAGGGATAATGGGATAATATGACCTCAGTACACCACACTTCCCTGGACTGCACATGAAACCACACCAAGTATCTGAGAATCCCTCCTTTGGTTGGATACAGGCAAAAAATAATCTGACAAAGTCATACATCACTGCTGTGACCTCACAGCTACATCTGGCAACGACAATGTCACATGGACGATCTACATTTAAAAACATAAGGCCAGTGACAACCAACTGCACCCTAGAATGAAGTCAGGTCAACTGAGCAATGATTGGCTGAGCCCCCTCTGAGGTCACAATTTCATGATTTGTGAACAACAGGCTTAAAAAGAAAAAGGATATGGTCAAGCAACACTGTGTGGCCTCATGATGCAAAAGAACAGAGCAGCTGAAGGGATGAACTGAGTGTCTACCCAACCCTGAGGAGTGCAGCAGCATTTGATGTCCAGGAGTCTCTGCATACTAGTCATCCCTTGGCTTCACGCCCTTGACGAGAGAGAGGTACCAGGCATCTTCCAAACAGCCCCACCTTTCCTTTGAGATGGTGGATTATTACAAAGTCCTTGGACTACAAAAAAGTGCCTCACAGGATGAAGTTAAGAAATCCTACCACAAACTGGCACTAAAATGGCATCCTGATAAGAACCCCAGCAACAAGGAGGAAGCCGAAAAAAAATTCAAAGCAGTCGCTGAGGCATACAAGGTTTTGTCTGACCCTCAGAACCGATCACTGTATGACAGGTCTGTTAAAGAGAGTAGATCCCACAGAGGACGAAGTGCCACAGAGGGTCATAACAGCTCCTTTGATTCCCCTTACATATTCCACGACCTCGAGGAGATGTTTAGGGAAGTCTTTGGAGGGACGGATCCCTTTGTACATGTTTTCTGGGACCCCTTCAACAACATCAGAAACAATGGTGAAAACTGGCACAAGACAAGTGGAAGAGGAAGAAGGTACAGCCTGTTTTCTGAATTTATGGAGTCAGTTATGCCATGGAATTCATCCAGACTCAGAGAGCAGCCCACCTCCTCCTTTGCTGAGGACAGAGCTGGGCCACATAGTGTCAGATCAGTGTTAACCACTACTGAAGTAATCAATGGCAAGAAGATCACCACCCGGAAAATCATGAAGAATGGGCAGGAGAGAACAGAAGTGGAAGAAGATGGCCAACTGAGGTCTGTGACAATAAACAGGAGAGACCACCCGAAATTATAATGTACCCCAGCACAAGAATTAACTGCAAGCTGTGGGACGTGCTCTCATTGCACAATGGATTGGATCTACTACAAGCAGTATTAATAAATGCTGAGTTCATGACACAACTGATGCAGACTTCTCAATGGTTGGGAACAAATACTTCAAAGGTAAAGATATGGAGTTATGCTAAACTAAGAAGTGGGACTCTACTAGCCCTGTGTAAGGTGATAGGTAGTGCTTGTTCAGTAAATAGGTATACTATATATATGTGAAAGCAACCTTGCCGATTTGCCAAAGAGATCAAGTTGATTAATACAGCAAGAGGAGACAGGTTGGTTGATGGACAGGTAAGAGAGCTCTATGACAAGCTATAGGTCCTCTTTGCACTCCTTGAAATGCCAATCTTGAAGTCTACTAGCTGGAAGAATAAAGACTTGTGTGACCCTCATACACAACCCTGAGGCTGAGTGAAAAATATCCTACCTTTGGTATATAAGATGATGCATACTCATTGAAAAAAGTTTTTGTACACAGGCAAGAAGGTGGGGGAGGTTGAGTGGGTCACACAGAGCCTAGAAGATAGGGATTGGCATAGGAAAAAACAAAGGAAGGAAGAAAATGTCATTCCTCTGACTGTAGAAAAAAATGGGGGCTTTCTTGAGAATGCCCTGTAAGTTATGACCAGAGATCCTGATGGAAGCACTGTGCAGCTCAGGGGCTGAAAGTAAGCAGGGAGAAGGTGAATTTGGCTCTTGGACTGGGACAACCTATAGTCCCTTTCTGCTTGGAGTCGTTCAAACAAAAAGAGCTAAATTCAAACCACGAGCAAATAGATTCCAGGGGGCTGAGTTTAGCTCCCTCTTTGTGCAAAGCTGGATGTGGGGACTTAGATGGTGCTTTACCATCCTTATTGTCTTGCTCACAGCTGCAAGAGCCAGTTCACAATGCGTTTCTTGCACAGCCTGCCAGCATGTTGCTTTCGTCCTCCACTGAGCTAAGGAACATGCTCCCCATGTTTCTGCCCTCCCCTGTGCTGACATGAACTGCTGAGCCTTGTTTCTTGCTTGGCCAGATCACCTTAGGCATTTAAAATCTTACAAACTTCTTATTTTTGGTCCCACGCTACCATCCCCTTGAGTTTCCCAGCTTGCCCTGCCCACTGATGTCTCCCTGGAGGTTTGGAACTAGCTTTCAGGGACATTTTCACTCTAATCCAGATTAAAATTGCTGCCTGTAGTTGGGCAGGTCTTTGCATCTGTTTCCTCTGCTGTAAAATGGGAATAACAGACTCCCATGCTTTGAAGGAGGCTGCAAGGTAGTGATACTAGTAAAGGACTCCGAACATCAAGCAGTAAGTTAAATTAGCCAGAATACTGCCACCCCTTAATCAAAATCTTTTACTTTTGAAAAGGAAAAGGTAGCTTAAATCACCTTCCTTAGCAACTGATGCCATGCCCAGCTTGGAAAAACAGAACAAAACTATATTTGTTATGTTAAGGGTTGTTAAGTCCCTGTGAGTCCCTCTCCTAGTAAGAAAAAGACATAGCACTGTGGGGCAAGTAGAAATCTAAATGCATGTTGGGTTCAGGGAGGGAGGCCAGTGGTGATGGGAGCAGGTAAAACCTTGGTGCAGGGACAAATGGTGTCTGCTGCTCCTCCACAGTTTGGGAGCCATCAGCAGTCCTGCAGGTATTGGGACTCCAAGAATTGCAAAGATTTGAGGGGCTTGGTACAGAAATATTATTTTGGTCAGAACAAACACAAGTAAGTATTTCTGCCAATGCTCTCTCTATGGACACATGTTCATGTGAGATGGTTTCTTGAATTTACCTTATGCTACTTTGGAGGAAGTCCAAGATAAAAAAAAAAACAAAACAACAAAAAAACCCAACACAACAACAAGAAACCAAACTGCACGTTTTGGATCGGAAACTGAAATGGTCTCTGATCAAAATAACATGTTTTGAAATCTGGACCAGAGTTGAATTCCCAGCCCCTCAACCTTTTCAGCTTGCTAGCGCCAAAACTGCTTCAGTCTCATCTCTAATGGGATATTTTTATGTATGCGCATCAATATTTCTTGATCTGAGATTAACATATGAAGATCTACACACATCTTAGACCTGACCTGCTTTGGGTCAGCAATTCCCTCTCTTGTATCAGTATCTAAGGCAGCATCTAAGAACAAGCATTTCCTTTTGCCATCCCTGGGTCAGAGAGTTTCCATTGCCACGCAGCCGCAGACAGCTGCTGGGGCAGCTCTGGCAGCTGCATGTACCAAAACCTGCTGTTAGGAATATGGGAACATGGATCAGGAAGGCACCCAGCTCACCCAGTAAGTGTGGAGTCTAGGAGGACCTGCAGATCCTCTTCCACATCTCCCTGTGCACTGCAGGCCACAAAACACCTCACAGCACTTTCTGTGAGCAAAAGAGCTAGGACTGAAAAAAAAAAAGACAACCATAAAGCTCTAGTGGTAAGAAAGTGGGTCAGACTGCATTAGCAAAGTCCTGCATTCCTGTAATAGCAAGAAATCTGCCAGGTGTGCCCAAACCACCCATGGAAATGGGTTGTGTCTCTGTTACGGAGAAAGATAAATGAATGCCAGCAAACTCTGCCTTGGAAGAAAACGATTGCCTGTCCCAGGACATGGGATCAGAGTAACACTGAGCCTGACAGTAAAACACTAACACCTTCAAGGAGTTTTTTAAAGCTTTTTTTCATGCCATTTAGCAGCTGCAGTGCCGGAGGAGGCAGCACCAGATGTCCAGCCACAGCATAACCTGGGAGCTTTTGCCTCACCTCATTCCAGCTCTCTGTTCCACTTCCAGAAATTCATCTTCCCTCTAAAAAGTTGTATTTTGGGACCTTGCCTGGTCAGTGGTGTGTCTTTCAGGTGTGTTCATGGCTGAAGGTGCTTGCATGCACTTGCATGTGTAGTCGATCCACCTATGAGGACCACAGGTACGAGCAGCAGAGCCTTTTGCTCAGCTGCCAAAGGAAACCAGCCCCTCACCCTTCCAGCCACTCCTGGACATGATGGGCTCATTTCAAGCACCAGCTCTGCTTAAACACAGCATGTTGGGGAGCAGTTTGAAGCCTCCGGTTTGACTGCAGCACCAAACCTAAGTGTGTGGCCCTGGCTTGCCCACGGCACCAGGAAGAGCAGGGAGTGAAGGCGGCTCAAGCACCGCTGCCGAGCCCAGCCAGCAGCCTGTACGGAGAGGCTGAGTCATTATTTTATTAGCAGGCCCCACAACTACTTTAATGTGGGCTTAGGCTGCAAAAACAAAAACATACATAAAAGCATTTGGAATTACTTCATAAAATACTAAATCACAATATTAACCGACTGACCTTTGCTCTATGCAGACCTGCTAATTTTAGCAATTACAGCCAACAACTTGAACATATCAAGTGGGCAACTGTTTAACAATAATGACATCTGCTTGGAAAATCCAATTATGTCTAAACATCTTTAAATCCCCACTAGGGGATACCTGCTTTCTTTTTGCAACTGTTAGTCTCTGCCTAATAGGATTTTAAACTCACAGCCTGCTGCACACTGTGGTGGCAGTGGCCCCTCTCCCTGGAGTGGCAACAACAGGACTGCCATCCCATTAAGCAGGGAGTGAGAGTCTCTCCTTGGACAGTGATGGAAGCGGTTTGGTTTTTTGACAGCCTAATCTGATAGATGGGTACATTAGCTGGGTCCCTTCGCTCCCCCCCCCCCCCCCCCACCACACTCCCCCCCCCCCCGCCC
>VZTL01046419.1:0-10628 GCA_013400535.1 Scopus umbretta
TTGACCTCAGTGATCTGAAGACTTAGTAAAAAGTAATCTACCGAAGGAAGACTGGGTCTTAGGAAGTGCAGAGTTCATACAAGTTTCTTCAGAAACATAGGTGAGTGCACAGCTGAAATGGGTACAACATTGGAGGGAAGTGCTGCGCTCCGCCTCCCCACACTGGTTCTGAATGCAGAAGAAACCACCAAGTGCTAAAGCGCTTATCATCCCCTTTGTGTCTATCTATTCTTTTTCTACTTGAATATGGGCAACCTTCTAATAAGAGACAATACTTCATAAGACTGTCTGATCTGATGCATTCTCTAGGGAGTGGTCTATTTTGTTTTTACCTTTTGTAGTGCAGAGCATGGTCTGACTCCTAATACCACATAGTTAATCCCCAAAGCCCATACTCTGTTGTAACAGTAGCAGTGACCTTGAATTTACCTGGCTTTCCTGTGCCATGAGACTTTCGGGTTTTGCCCCTTTTACTGTAGGTACACAAGGGTGTTTTGGATCTGAGAGTTCACCAGTAATAAAAGTTCAGAACTTTTATTACTTTTATTCAGTAACCTTCGCAAGTCGATCTGAGGGCTTTCTGCAAATTTGCTGGTTTAGAACTTGAAATGGAATTTGATTATTTTTGCTTTTTAATGACTAAGCATGCCATTATTTTAATAATGACAGTTCAGTCACCCAAGTAGTAGTTATTCCTCACAGTCTACAGGTGAGCATATCCAGCTCAGAATACATTATTAAACACATGTTCTGGCAGACCTCAGAGCAAGGAAGCGCAAACTACTTTTTTTTTTTACCCTCATAGAATATTATTTTCTATTAAGGACCATTTGAGAGGTAATCTTCTGTCTGTTGGCTTGGAGAGAGGTTTATGAAGAGGGGTAAGGAAAGACCTTTCCTTCCTTAATCATTTGACACCTAGATTTTAAGCCTTAAAAAGAATGTTAGCAGTCTCCAATGCTGCCTCTGAAACAAATGGGCATGAAATTAAGCATCGGCATCAGCTGAGGGAAGTGAGTGCTGTGATTTGAAGGATGCAGGAACTTCACTTTCCATTCATGGAAAACCTGTTTGAGGGAGACCGTTCCTGCTGGTGTCTGTACCATTTGTTGCCCAAGGTAGTGTGTGGCTCTCACTGATCTACAAAATATAACAATCCTCACAGATATCCCACAGCAGGGACTCTTGTGCTCCAGACTTCAGACCTCATCTAGTCAGTGAAAGTCCTTTGCTGGAAATAGGCTCAGGCAGGGACAGACAAGATGAGCCAGCAAAGCCAGAAGACGACCTTCAGTTTTGGCACTGACAGGTCTTAACCCACGACACACTGAAGGGACAGATGATACCATTGGTAGCTTTGGTACTGTTAATAATAAGAAAGTTTTCCAAACAAAATTAGATTAGAGTGGTAGAAAGAAATGTCTTTGATCCTCATCATCTCAAGCGATGTAATGCACAGGTGGAAGTAAATGGTAAACGGGGCAAATACACTCTTGGCTTTACAAAAGGTGTATTGTGGCTGAGTAACTCAAAAGCTGCATTAGATAAGACAAAAATCATCTAGAAAAACAAAAAGAAGTATTTAGAGGTCAGTTAAGTATTTGATATAGTGCTGCATAGGAAATTATTAATTAAGCTGGGGAAGATGGGGAACTTCATAGTGTTTGTGAAGTTAGGGAGGCATGGCGTCAGGGAGATCAGCTCTGGGGCCTGCTGAAAAGGGAAGGTTTGGGCTGGAGGGAAGCTCATAGTGAAGTTGTGCAAGGATTGGTCTTGGCATTGTTTTCATTTAGTATTTTCATTAATGATTTGGAAGCACATTAAGGAAATCTACTCACAACACAAAGAGGCGATGCTGACAGTGAGGAGGACTGGGAGAACATATGAGGAAAACTGCATTAGCGTATGAATGAGGCAGGAGAAATGGGTTAAGGAAGTACAAAGTGCAAGTCCAAGCTGGTACAAACTACCAGTAGTTGTTGTTACCGTGGGATAAGTGCACAGGACAAAGGCAGAGGGGGCAGTCTGGATATACCAGTCTGTCACAGCAAGATTATCATCCATCAAGGTGCTGCAGCCACAGAAACCCGTAATTTTCATAATTTCATAAATCATAATGATTCTAAGATCAGTTTTGCTTTTTTTCAACTGAGGTTGAAACTATTATACAAGGACCTGGTCAGATACCAGTGCAAAACCTGGGATACTAGTCATCTGTTTTCAGAAAAGATTAATTCAGACTAGTATAGGTTTAGAGAATGGTTACTCTCCAAGGGAGTGGATAAACCTGATGTATGTATGGGGGCTAAAAAAGATTGGTGTCTTTATTTTGGCAGACTAAAGGTGGAGAGTGGATTGGACTTCTGCCTAATTCAAAAAAACAGCAAAGAGGGAAAACAGCTCTAAACCAGCTAACCTACGAATGGGGTTATCAAAAGATTAAATGGCTATGAAACAGCTATGAGCAAATTGAGAAGTAATTATTAAAGCTAAAGTTCTATACAATAAAATTATGTGGAGAGAGCAGGATTATTTAAAACATAATTTAAAATGTCTGCCCAGCAGTGTTTAGATTACATTAGTAAAGCATTTCTTTTATTTTAACCTTAATCTTGGCATTCCATTAAAAAAAATGCACATATTTATTTAAAATATAATTTTTTAATATATAAGAAAAAAAATTTTCTTTTGCCAGATAGTATGACACTGTTCCTGAAACTGCAGCAGCCTTCAATGGTCAAGAAGTGCAAGTACAGGGAAAAGCTGTAGCCCCCCAGACTGGATGGCGCTTCCTCAGCATGTTGCAGGCATTGGCCAGCCATGTAACCAAAGCTGCAAGGGGATGAAATACTGTCAGTCACTCTGGGTGTGGAACAAGCAGAGCCTGGTGGGCAGATCCTAATCTTCTAAAACACTGAATGCCAGACTTTACACCCCAAACACATGTGGATGCCAATATTTCAGAAATTCATAACTTGGTCACATTATGGCAAATTTTCACGGCACTGCAGTTCTTTGGGCTATCAGATTTCCAGTCCATGCTTCAGCGAAGCAGCTTCCCAGCAGAGCTGCTTGTAAAAAGTGGTGGTGCTGTTAAAGTGGACTTGTTCTTCCTTGGTCGTAGTATCAAAATGGACTTAACCAACACTTTTCAATAAAATACCAGCCTTAGCTAGAGGTGTGCCATGAATCTTTTCAGCATAAGAAGTTTTAAGTTTTGCAACAATAAAATTAAGAAAAAACAGTACCTCACAGTAGGAAAAATTCATTAGTATTGGAAACACTTATTTTTACACAGATTAAGATTCGTTTCATGACACCATTCATAAGCATTGCTATCACATTTTTATAAGGATTATGATTAATTTGGTAATATGGTAAATATATACAGTTTTATTTATATATTAATCGATGCACATTATATTTCAAAGCTAAAGGTCTCCAATTTGACACATTCAATTGCTTAAGCTTATTACCAAATAAATAATAATCATACAGCAAACTCACAAACCAAAAACCTGCTCAAGACCCATGGAGCTAGGAAGACCAAACTGGAAAATAAAAAACCCACTCTGTTTTCAAATGTTCAAAGTCTTGCAACAGCAACCTCTGCCTTTCCAGGACCGCTGGTCTATGCGGATGAGCCAGCCCATGCAGAACTGGGGCCACACTTGCAACTGTTGTGTTTCATCCATTGGGGAATTAGTCCGTTGATAGCAGAAACAAGATCATGTGGTTTATGAATAATAAGATGGAGAAATGAGAATGAACTTTCAGGAAAATAGTTTAACAGAGATCAGAGAAACCTCCTTCCAGAAAAGAGTTTTAAGACATGTTCTAAGCATATATTTAAACATAGTAAAATGAATGTTTTTAAAAAATTTGTGAATTGAGGCTTCTGTTACTTCTTAAGCCATTTAGTTTCCATTTTTAAACTATTCCAGAAAGGAAAAGGGGATACATTCAAGATGAATGTTAACTGCACCTAATAGCTCAACTAGAAGAACTGGTTGAGCTTCATTTGCTGATTTTTTAAAAAAATCATTCATTACATTGTTGTTTAGCATAACAGCACTTTACAGTTTCAGATAAGATCAGAGATACACTGCCGTTTGTGTTGTGTCAAAGACACACAGAAACATGACTCCCATCCTCAGACTGTAGAGCAAAGGAAATGCTGCACATAAAATCCTGGCCCTATTAAGTCAATGGGAAAAGATAACCACCATCATTCATTTTAGGTTTCAAAACAGAGCAGCATATTTTTATTTCCCCCCCACAGAGGTTTAAATTCTGTTTTCTTTTTGGTTGATCTGCATTTGATTTACAGACAGAGGGAGAAACAACTAATTTTCAAGGGCCATATACAAGTACAGAAATCATTAAATAGAACTATACTGAGAATTTAAAGCAAAGAAGTCTGTAAGCTGTGTGTGACTGTGAAGCACTTTCACGGGGCTCATGAAAGAGGTGTAGATTTAAATGCACATCTGTTAACCGATGTGCGTTTGCTAGGTACTTAATATAATTGCATTAGAGTTTCTCTGAGTGGGTGAGAGTCCATCAGGCACAGTTTCCTGTTTCCCAATACCAGATGCTGATGAAGAACAAAGCACGAGAAACTGGGTATGTCTAGGGTGATATTTCCACAGATACATCCCCCTAGACCTGGCAATTGGCAGTTTGCTTGTCCTACATGGAGAGCGGTGAGTTTGCCTGCTTGCATTTGTGTCTTAGTATGGAATGTAAATGTGGTTTACCCCCACCAAAAAAGGTTGAAGGTTCCTGGGTGACGGATGAAATAGAGAGTGAAGGCTATCTGGTGCGTGGTCCTTATCTGCACAGCAGCCTCCAGTGCTCCGGGTGCTCAAGCCTGAACTTGTTTGCATGTGTGCCCCGTTACCCATGAACTGTGCATGAGATGAGCCTATCAAAAATCCATGTACATGTGTGGAAGAAGGCCCTCCAGACATTACCTTCTACTGCACTTGCACAAAAGACCTTTAAGGATTGTAACAGTTTGGTTGTGCTCTTCTTCTAAGCTACTGTATTGATCGATATAAATATTACATAAAAGACAACAGTTAAATTTGCACTCCACTGCATTAAACATTTATATTAGTAATTGATTGACCTCCAATCAAAGCAGGTTTGCTTGAGTGTTGGGAAATTGTTTATTCCTTTATACAGGAACTTATGCATACCACCTTCTCTTAAGCATATGCAATTTAAAAACTAAAGCATAATGGTTGCCTTCAGCAGCTATACTGAAACCAGTTTTAATCATCTTAGTAATTCTGAGTAATACTACTTTTGTTCCACAAGTAACTTCACAGCTTCAGAAGAGTGAACTATGCTGTATGCAATTTTAAACTTCTTTTTGTACTACTTTTTTTTTAATACTACTTTTATACAAGTGCAAGTATTCTTATGATTCAACAGTAAAGCAAGTCACCAATCTGCATGTAAAATGGTTTCTATTAAGCTAACAAATGAACTGATGATTTGGTTAATTCTAACTAAGTGACTGCATTGCCACAGCTTCACAGGTCCCAGCAGACCAAACATGAGACCTGCATTACTTTGTGATTTATTGCGCTACTTATTCTAGAATGTCAGAAAGATTATTTGCAGAGAAAGCTTCCTGAAGCTCATTAAAAATACGTATTTTAGTGTTAGGAAAACTAAGCTGACATCCAGGGTAGGCGAAGCCCTGTGTCAGGAGAGAAGGATTGTGCAGGAGGCTCTGGCAGGTTTGCCTGCAGCCAAGCTGGGCTCTTGGGACATTTTCTTTTGACCCTTTGGTGTTTTCCTCAGAGGAGGTGTGGATTAGCTCCTTGCTACCTTGCAGCTAGGTGCTTGTTTTGATGCTTTGCAAGGCAGGGTATCCAGACCCTGAACCTTGTACTACACACATGTAGGAAAACTTCAAGCTGGGACTTGCCAATCAATGCACCTGGATGGGTGGGACACAAAACTGAGCTCTTGCCCCTCTAGGTGGGAGAGGTCAAGTTGCAGTTGTGCCTGAGAATGGGAAAGTGAAACAGGCCATGTGGCTGTCAGAGTTGTGGCACGAGGAAGGGAAATGTAAGAAATATACAAGTTAGAATGAGAAGAACTACAATAGCTTTTTAAGTACTTATTTAATAATTTAATGGGAACAGAAAAAAAAAGACTGTGTTTATTGATTATTTAGTTACATTACACCAGCCCAGGTAATATTATCCAAATATTCCTACAAGGAATTTAAAAAAAATTTTTACACAAAATCCCAGATGCTGATATTCTTTTGGGTATTGGATAGAATACTAAGCAGTTTTGTATCACACAAAGCCTGATTCTGGACACACTGCAGATGAAGACTGGCATGGGAGCAGAAGCCAGCGTGGCTGATCCTCAGTGGCTGTTTCATTGAAATAGCTCAGTTTTACTACTGGCTGTAAGACGGGAAGGAAGCCTTTGTCCGTGGCTTTGCTATCACTTCAGCTTGGATCAAGTGAGTACTTTGGCAGCACATTTTTCAGTTGTTTCCATTTACATTGCTGATGTTCACTTTGTGGAGCCCCGGTGCAGCACACACGCTGGCTTTCTTTTGGATTACCCTGACCTGGAAGACGTGCTCTAGAAGCTCACCTAACGCCCGTCTGCTCCATGGGGCCAGATTAGTCCTAGTATTGAGTAAAGCCCCAGAAATTTATACAGGGCCAATACCGAGTGCTTGGCATCATCTGTTTTGCTCTATCACTAGGCTGCTGTGGGGCTGCATTGCTTGCTGCTGCCCAGGAGCCTAGCCTTTGCCCGTCACAGCCTGTATGTCTTATACTGCCCTCCATAAACCTAGCAAGTTCCATCCTGAAGGATAATCGGGGGTTTTTTTAGCTCAAGTTCTCCTGACTGCAAGCTTCTTCCAGACTCCCATTGCTCTACTGATTAGGATCATTCCACCACCATTTCAGGAGCCTGCTTCCTTAGGGATAGATTTTGAAACTTAATGCAGAGCATGTAGAAAATTGTCAGTACCTCTGTTTCTTCCCATTTTTAAGTGAGTGAAAATAGAAGTCTGGAATGACTCTATAAAGAAAACCACTAGTAACAGCCATGAGTCCATGACCACCCAGTAGTGTAAAGGCAGGGAGGGAGGGAGCGTGGGGAGGCTGTTTTAAATCTGGAACTGATTGCATTCACTTTAGCACTTCCCTGCATGGCGTTTGTTGGTTTTTTGGGGTTGGGGTTGTTTTTTTTTTTCTATTTGCAATTTTTAATTCCAATTTTTATTTTTAGTTGGGTGTATTTTAAAGTTCTAAATGAACAAACTGATTTACTTTCTAATTGCAAGCAATACTGATCATTAAAACTGCATCTATTAGGAGCATGGTAATTTTAAATAAAATCATTACATATCAAACACACAAAAATACACAACCATGTAAACACTGATGAAAGCTTGGGGTTCTGGATGAAGAAGTGAATTGTTTTTATTAGAGGATTAGGGTCCTGAAAGTTTGGGGAGAATTTCAGGTTTCTATGTGGGCTGTAGCAGATTCATGGCTTTTTATCTGCAGACAGCTGCATTTGGCCAATATGTTCAGTGCACTCACTCAGTTTCGTCCTTTTATAGAGGTTCCCCTACTTTATGTCATATTTTTTGCTATTTATTTCTCTCCAGGATTGTTTCATCATTCATCCCTAGCACTACTGCAGTCTTTCTTAGCAAACACAAGTACCAACTAAAACACAAACAAAAGCTGAAAAAACAGAGGCCCCAAATGGATAATCTCATAGACTATTCCATGATTAATTATCCCAAATTTATCAAATGCCACATCAAAATAAGGTCAAACATGTAATTGTAATCTTCCTCAAGACATGCAGCCACCCCTTTGCACAAGCCTTGTTTTCTGTTGCAGAAAGTTTAAACTGATTTCCTTTAATAATGATAAAAAAAGAAGTAATATTGATATATTCTGAGCTATGTACTCAACATGTCAAGGAGAGCATTAGTGACTGACACCAATGACGTGCCATGGACAACAAGATGTCCCTTTTGTGCCTGTCCTTTACTGACGTTCCTGTCGCATCCTATTCACCAACCTTGTGCAGTGATCCTCTTGTGCTTTGGATCAAAAAATTTCCATGTTATTGTTAGTGGTTTATACATATTGCCATTTTGTTCTATTTTTTCACAGTTAGTTGTGTTTGTATTTTAATCACTTGTATGAAAAAGTTTATTCATAGCAGAATAATCAGAATTGCAATATAAATATATATTTTTTTATCTGTGCCTGGATGAATATAATCTTTTAAATAGATTATAAACCCTAAGTCCTGGAGGGAGACTCACAAATTCACTTAATTTCCCTGATTTCACATTTAGGTCTCCACATTAGCTATAAATGTGTAAAACCACATGGAGGTAGTTCCTATTTACTACATAGCTGAGGAGGCACACGGCTTTTTTTTCTTTCACCATATGGCTGAAGTAACTTGCACACAAGCAATTTGTTCTGATTCAGCTGTTTCAGCAGGAAGGATTTGCAGAAGCAGGATTGGGAAATGCACAGGATTCTCTTTCACTTCTGTGACAAGAGTTATATTTTTAATTGGCCCCTGTTTGTCTTCCAAGGGCAGCTTGTAGAAGTTTAATTCTGTATCACAAGTTTGAATCCCACTTGATAAGGCCATTTTCTATGTGTATTTAGGGACTAGATCTGAAAGCATTTTCAGGTTTTTAGAAAAATCAGTTCCCTGGCAAATTCTGTTGAAGAAAAGTGAGAGTTTTGGATTTTCTTTTCTCCCAGTGCACTTGAATTTTATTGAAGTTTATTGAAGATACAGGGAGCAGGGAGTGTTTGTGAATATGCTACTTCACTGAGCTCTTAAGAGAACCAGCTGTTGGGGAGATCTTACACAATATGTGTATATAATTTTAAATACCTGAAGGCCCCAAATTTGTGCATGGGGAAGGAATAACAAACTAGGTCAGCTAATAATGGACAGGAAAAACCTGTAGATTAATGTATTCCCCGTTGCTTGGTTACACAATAGTGTGATTAAAACCAAAGCAATTTGATTTACTAAAATCTGACAAGTAAAAAGAAAAAGCTGAAAAGGTCCATTTGAAATAAATATTAGTTGATTAAAAAATAGCATTTAACTATATGCATTGACTAAAAATCATAACCAACATAAAAAACAGAGAGAAAACATAGAACATAAACCAGCTTATTAATTTGCAGTGATGCTCTGAGATTTTAAAATAACATCAACTGAATGAACATAGTGTTGCACATGTGTAGGGAAAGGGAACACAGCATCCAAAGGACTTGTAAAACATTTTGAGTTTGCAATTTCACGTAATAGGTAGGATATATTTGGTGATGCCTTAAAAATTCCGCTCTAATACAGCATCCTGTCAGCAGTGCTACAGTTAAGAGCCTGTGAGAGAACATCCCTTTAATGTCATTGGCCCTTCAGCTTTCAGTTTAATATTTAAGCTGTTTCTAATTGTGTTTGGCTAAAAGTTGGCGTACAGTTTATGGGCTTGGATGCAATTTTCATTTCAGTAAAAGAGACAAGGGGAGAAAAGAGGCAAATTTTTAATCTACTCTATTCCCAGAGTTATTAAGTGGTAAATGAGGTAAAAGCTTTCAATATTTCACTTTTCCCAAATTTGTCCATGTGTTGATTTCTTACCCTAAACATAATGTATAGTACATACACAGGCATACATAGCCAAGAACTAATCAAAACACTCAACTTTGGACCTTCTGCAACACACTTTAAGAAAACCAAATCAGGATCTTGCTCATGGGGGGAGGTGTGCATGTTAATGACCAGAAAAGGAGCTCTGCACATGTTTCAGGAAATTGCATTAGCCTTTATCAACACCAGAAAACTAAAGTGCAAAGTCAGTCTTGGAACCAAACCCTAATGCAGGTTTTAGGAAAGTTCCTGAGCTGTTGTCAGCGTATATGCCCCTTCCTGCTTTTCACGCATCACTGTCCCCCCAGGGCACCGCATCACTGTCCCCCCAGGGCACTGACACCAGAGTCAGCTGGCCTCCCACACCTTTTCCTTAGCAAAGGTTGCAAGATGTATGCTCCAGCCTTGCAGGGCTTTGGGGGAATAAAACACCTCTGCCTATCCCCAAAGAGACAACAGGATTACAGGGAAGAAACTTGGAAGAAACTTCCAGTTTGTGATTTTTATAGCTGCAGCTGGCCTCACAGGGTTGGTGGTTGGGGAAGAGGAGAGAAATGCTCACGCCAGCCCTCTCCCCTCCCATGGCTGTAATGATTGGCAGAAACGCATCTTCTGCCATCTACAGACCATCTTTCACTTAGGAAGAGCTGCTGCTTGAAAGATCCCTGTTGCAGGAAAGGCCATCCAGATTATCTTGAGGCCAGAAAGTGAGGCCATGGAGAGGAGCTTAGCAGAAAAGGAGACTTCATTAGCATAGTCAAGACCGCATTAGTCATCCAGCTCATCCTTTAAGGCAGGAAAACTGGCACCTTTGGCTTCCTGGAGTTTGCCTAGACTTCATGCTTCTGTCCAGCTTCTATTGGAGATCCCAGAATAGCAAATGAAAAGATAGTCTTGAATATCATGTGTATGGGACTGTGGAGGCT
>VZTL01046422.1:0-15336 GCA_013400535.1 Scopus umbretta
AATGCTTTTCCATTCAAAAGCAGTGTTTAAAAATAAATGTAATTTTTTAAAACATTAGAAACAAATGGAGCAGTCATTCTGGGTGAAATGCAGAGGTGCAGACACACTCTTCCATGGCTGCAGTGAGCTGAGCGTCATGGTTTCCACCTACATGTACTTTTAAGATGTGGGACCTGCAAGCGTAGGTATAGTGAACAGAGCCAGACAGAGGCAGCAGCGTGGGACAAGTGAACCCATTTTAACAAAATACGGGACGATCTGAAAGTTGGGGGGAATGCGGGCAGGATCCAACCTCAGCACGTTTGCTGCAACTAGAGAGGCTGAGAGGCAGGAGGTCCTGGCCCTGCTCCCAGCCCTGCTGGCGGTTCTCCCCTTGCAGAAGCCATGAAACGCGTGGCCGCAGTCAGCTCTTTGCGTGCCTGTGACGCCCTGTCCCTACCAACATTCGCAGGCTGGCTGCGGCCAGCAGAGTCCAGGCATGAAATTGAGCCCCCGAGAGGTTGGCTGGAGCCTAAGTGGCAGAAATGAGCCCTGAAACGTTCACCAGGAACTCTGTTCTCCCTGTGTTTTGCAGACCCACGGGGGAGACTCAACGAGAGGCAAACCTCGGCCATGCCTCTGTAATGAAACCACCCGCAGACCTCTCACCTGGCTGACTACCACTCAGCACTTCCAAGGAAACAAAATGTTATGTTTTTTTTCCACAGCAGCAGCTGGAGATCAAGATTAATGTCCATATATATATGCGTGGAGAAAGACGGTCACTGAGTCAGGGAACTTATAAACCTGCTGAGCAGTGTTTATCTCCCTGGCTGGAGGACGTGGCTACAGCCACACAGCCCAGCTCTTTGATGTTCAAGATGTTTGAAAAGCACTGGTTCAGCTCCCAGAATGCAAAAAGATGGCACTGAATGAGTAAAGATGCACGCTTCAGATGGAGAAGGAGCTATTTATTTAGTCTCTGCTGTCCAGAGTTAGCAACAACCTCTCGGAGAGCTCATCCATCACGGCAGCTTTACCGCACCTTGCGCCGAGTCCGTGCTGCTAATGAATTATGGACAAATGTGCCTAAGCTACAATATTTCACTGATTGAATATATACAAGGAAGAAGAGGGAGCGGCTGTGTTCATATAGCGCATATTTCCTGGTTGTCCTGCTGTGAAAAATAAAACCACAGTCTTCCCACTGGAACCGATGCTCAATAACAGAGACTATAAACAGCTTCCAGCAAGCAGCTGTGTCAGAGCCGAGAGCAGCACACAAGCACTACAGCATCTGGATTTGGCTGGGACATCTGAGTAGCTCAATCAAGTTAAAAAGTCCCTTCCTCTAACTGCTTCTGACCGTACTGAGGGAAAACCACCTGCAAGAAGGGCTCACAGATGGTACAAATCTATCAGCACACATGGTGCTTTCCCTTCCAAAATGGGAAAGAGCAAGCTAGTGTTCCAGATCCAGCAGTGGCAAAGCATTCTTGATCTCCTCCTGCAGATCTACTTCTGACCGGCCCGGCTACTGTTGTCTTGCTTGTTATCTTCAGCATGAGGACTGCAGCTGGACTCTCCGGTTGTCTCCTCTCCTGCTTGTGGCATCCATGATGGGGCAGTGAACCCACGGAAACAGCTGCTCTTATCAGACAGATGCAGAGTACTTGCAGGGTTCTCCTGAGCTCACATCAACAGCAGCCGCACGTTAACACATGATTCCTGTCTGGGCTCACCATCTGCAACGTGCCAGGTCCCCACTGATGCTTATCTCACTGCTCATGGGGTTTGCCAGGAGAAAGGTTTATGCCTGATCCTGCTGGTATCCACATTTAACCAGGAGAACTTTTCTTCCCTCTGCTTAATTCAGCCCATTCGATCTTGGGGCAAAGACAGACCGTTGTGAAAACGTGCAAAAGACCCTTGAGGAGGCTGTATCTGCCCACACACTGTAGGCCCTTGCACATACACATTCACACGGGGACCAGATGTGCTGCCAACTTAACACAGCTGGACGTGCAGCCTCCGTAACTTGGCACTTCAGAGAAACTTTCCAAAGCTGGATAAACATTATCATTTATGGCCAGGAAGTCAGCTCACGAACACGCTCCATCATGTCCTAAAGTCTTTGGCAAGATTTCTAGCTCACCTCACCTCTATAAAGTGCTCACCCTGCCTTTCTGAGCAACAGGCACAAGAAACACAGGCACATGCAGAAGAGAGAAGCTAAAATGAGAAAGAGAGGCCTCCCAGACAGGCTGAGACATAACTGGGATTTTTAATAGGGCTGGGCCAATTCACATTCCTTGTCTCCCTCTATTTGAATTTCCTTGCCTTGCCCTGTTGCTGTCACACGTGAGCGTCTGAAGAGGCAGGACACGCGCAGAGGGACACGGCGCACCGGATTGCACTGATTTCTGAAGGAATATGTTTGACAGCTGGGGCCCATGACACGAAGGGACAGTGTGTCTGAGCCCCACCTGCCTCTGCAATGCCTCTTCTCCTGCAGCGTTACGGCAGGTATCACCATACCGGCTCCGTGCTATGTCAGGGCAGGAGGGGTGGGATGACTGCCCAGCAGTGCCCGCTTCAGCGGGAAGGCTGGACACAGCTGCTGCTGGAGCCATGGAGAATGGCAGTGTTTCACGGGTTACTCGTTTTCTCAACTGAAAGTATCACATTTCTGCTGACTTCTACGTGATTCTGGGCTTGCTAACAGGGTACAGCAATGCCATGAGAAGTTCTTGTATTTACCAGCTTCTTTGTCCTGGTGTATCCCAAAGCGCTTTACAGATGTTACGTGCTGACTGCACAAAGCACCCATGTAGGAAATGTCTTCTCCTCCAGGCAAGCACAATCTGCTCCGGGTGAAATGCAACAGCTGCTTACAAACATGTGCTGCAACATTAGAGCACAGTTTGGGGCCAAGAGTGAAGATGCCAAATGCATCCAAATGAGAGTGGAGGAGGGGAATTCTGGGAGGCAGAGACAGTCGTCAGCAGAAGCGGCACTGAACAAGGATCCCAACACATCTCTCCTCCCTCAACTTTCCCTTCATTCTGGAGAGCCCCGAGTCATCAATGCACCCAAGAAATGCCAGGGTGTTTCTATATTATGGAATCACTCTGCACCATGAAGCCCTTTTGCTTTGGTAAATGGGTGTACTGTGCATCCAGCAACACCCAAGTCTAAAACGGAAACAAGGAACTGTACATACAAATATATATGAACATCCCTTTGTCAGAGAGTCAGGCACACTAACGCAGGCTTGCTTTTCAATACATCTTTGTTTTAACACTTAGAAGCTTTTAACCTTGGCTGGGACTCACTGGAATTTTATTTTAGAAGATCCAAAAGCTCTACATGATCCTGATGAGAAAGAAATACAAGCTTCCCTCGTCCAGCTGAAGCTACCCATCCCTTTCATAAAGGGAACATTCAGGCTGCAAACAGATGGCTAAGCAGCAACACTTTCATGGTTTGAAGCAACTCTTTGGCATTTCAAGTTTCCGAGGCAGATGGGAAGAGTCCCATGAGTCAAAATGTAACTGCTTTGCACGCTCTTGTTCTTTTGCAAAGAGTAGTTGTTTAGCTACATACATAACCAATCTATGGTTCTTATGAGTAGAACTGGACAGTGGAGCCTGGTTTCGTGGGAGACCATCTATTTACAACAGCACTGCCCCAATCTGTAAGAAGCCACCTGGGAAGCAAGTGACTTCTCTACACAAGTTCAGAAACCAGCCCTGGGCTTTGACGAGAAACCTCTATGTTCAACAACAGTATTGGCTTTGCGCACCTACCCTCCTGTTCCAGCACTCTGCTGCCATGGGGATGGCAGAGCTGTGGGCAGAGAAACCAGACCAGGGAGCTGATCTGGCTGAAAAATAGCCTGACAAAACATTTAATTTTTGCTCCTTTGGCTCAACCAGTTTCTGATTCGTTCTCAGGGAAGAGCCACAAACAATAGTGAAAAACACTATTATGAGTTCAGGAGAAGTGAAAAAAATGTACCTGTAAGGGTCATTAGGGTCTTTGGCATCACAGACGTCCGCATGGCCATGGCAGACACAGCGCCCTCCAATGCTGATATCTTTGATACTGTAGTAATACTGGAGAGCACAAGAAAAGTTAGCCATTAGTATCTTTACAAATAAAGCTTCACAACTGCCCTACTCAGGATTCAGCAGGACTTTATCCAGTAAAATAATGTGCTGGGATATTTCCCTTACAGTGACAAGCTGGACCTTATAGGCTGCAATATCTGCCTATGCTAAGACCCACCACCTCTAACAGAGCCCATCAGCTACAAGTGAGGTCTCCCAGCGCAGCCAGAAAGCCACATGTGACACCAAGAGGTGTTTCTCAGTTTCATGTTGTTGGTGCTAAGCACAGTTCTTCCCCAGCAGCCTCCAGCTCCAGCCACGGCAGCAGCGGCATCCACTGCAGACACCTTCAGCTTGGGGACCACAAGTACAGAGAGAAAACGTCCCCACAGGCAACATCCAGGGATGTCTTCTCCCCAGAAGTGGCACGTACAGCCCTCAAACACTTCCACCTTATCAGCAAGAGGTATCAAGGCCTGCCTTACCCTCCTTGTCACCGTAGGGTCCCTTAAAGCTTTGCCCATCAGGTGCCCAAGCAGGGTGTTTGTCTGTAGGAAGCGCAGTCTGATGTTGGTGGCTTTTGTGAAATTCCGCAGCAGAGGAGAGTAGGAGAAGTTCATGGCTCCTGGGCGCCCATTTACCAGAGAGACAACAATCTGTGAATTCAAGGAGGGAAAATAGATCTGTGTAATCCTGTGAGGTGGGAGGAAATTAATCTCTCCCTCAGCCGAACCCAAACTTTACCTCCCTCCAAGATGACTGAATCAGTTCCCTGCCAGTCTCATTTGGTTTAACTGAGTAGTTTAAGTGGCATCCAAAAGGCAAGAGGGAACCAATTAATAAGAGTGGCTACAGTCACTGAGAAACCCTGGAAACTCCAGAAGATGAAAACGTGCAACTGCTCACCTCCCCATTTTCTAAAGGCACGATCCGGGAGTATTCAGTAGTGCAGATGGCGTGGTCGTCCTTGGTGATACGATCCACAGTTTGCAGTCCAAACTTCTCAATGCAGTCCCTCTTGGAAGCTGTTCACCAACCAGAGATGACAGCAGTAAGAGAAAAGGAACAATTCAGAGCCCTGTATTGATTTTCCCACACTGACCAACAGGAGAGAAGGGTGTGTACTCTTCGTTAAGCATTTACTACATACAGATTGCTTTGTATCATTAACTCTATTTATTGCTAACATACACGTACTCCAGTAAGGGGGGGGAGTCACCATGAGAGTACTAGGCATGGTCAGAAAATCCCCCAAATCCCCTCACTGCAGTAAATGAGGAAAGTGAGAATGGCCATTGTACCTACTGCAACCACCTCCAGAGAAACCCACCCCTTAATTCTGGCACTGAGCTCACAGTTAAACCAGCTTGAGCTCTAACCCTGGCCTGAATTTGTTGCTTTGCTGGCGCTGGGTTTGCTACACTGCCTCCACTGAAGAAGGACTGTTTGCTGCTAGAGCTCTGCTCCTGATGTAGGAGCTTGTACCATCACGTTCATGTGGCTCCTTAACTTCTTGGGTAATTCCCAAAGAGTGAGCCAGCACAGAACTACACAATGGGAGCAACCACAAACCGCAGCCACTGCTGCGCCATCTCCCATCAGGCAGGGTGGACATGCAGGTGTGGGGAGGGGGCTCGCCGTGTTTGGGAGAGGCAGAGTGACTGCCTGCAGGACATCTCTTTCTCCCACCTTACTCTGAACTCTGCAATTGCTCTTAAACCGATGCTACAGAACCGAAATACTGAAGCTGCCCAGAACCGCCCCTTGGGGACAGCAATCGAGGGCTCCTGCCACTAAGTGGCAATGCAAGGCTGGCTAAAGCCAGTCACACTGCTGGCCCTGCAACCTGCTCCGGGGTCACTGCATGCCAAGAGTCTCCCTGCAGCTGTAGGAGCGTCCTGGCTTCCCTGCACAGCTGCTCCTGCAGGTCCAGCGCTCTCGTCCCCAGGATGTCTGACATCCCTGTGCCAGCAGAGCCAACCGAACCCCAGTGAACGTGCTGGGGCAGTTCAGGACCTGATTGTGCAGGGTGGAAAGCGCCCACATCTACCCACGCACAAACCTACCCAGTGCCACTCTCACGCCATCCTCTGGGGCTGTTTCCCCAGGGAAGAGCCTGGGACAAAGGCTGCTGCTCCTTCCCGCTCCTGTTTCACCGGCACCAGGAGCTCTCAGCAGCGCGTGCCGAAGCGCACATCACTGCAGCGCTCCCGAGGGTGTTTCCACAGGGAGAAGAGGGAGGACAAGGCAGCCAACACAACCTGCGGCTCCTGCCAGTGCTGCTCAACTCACACAGGGAGCTGTTGGGGAAACGCTAGCCTAATTCATGGGAATAATCCTCCAGAATCTGTTGCAACGTGCCTCCAGGAGGCATGCCCCTCACTCCACATGCCGCACTGGTGGGCTAAGCCAGGCAGGAGGAACAGCAAAGGGGGAGCACAGAGAACTTCTGCCTCCCCTGCCTTCACCTCTGGCTTGCACCCGCCCACACCTCATCTCCAGCAACGTGGCCTTGTTCCGTGAAACACCGTTTTGGCGACAGCAGGAGCTCAGTTGCATCCACAGGAAGATGGCGTGGAAACATTTAACATCAGGTCTCTGGCCGCCAAGCTTTGCTTCACCAGGTGCTTTTTTAAAGGCAATTTATTTTGAAGGCCCAGGCGAGGAGCCTGTCACCACTGGCTCGAGATGACTGATTTGCAGAGCACTGCCACGGCTGGGCATGGAGACAGGATGCTCAGCAAGAGCAGCTACTCAGGAAAACCAAAAAACTCCTCCAGTTATTGCAAATCCACACAACTGCAGGAGCCAGAAGCCGGGCACTCTGTCTCTGACCTGAAACAGCTACAACACCAGCGTCAGCCCACAGCAATGCTTTAAGGGAGCAGCGGACTGGGGAAGCCTACCCTCAGTGGAGAAAAGGACGGAGACTCACTTTGCGCTGTGGCTGCCTTCCCCTCCGCAGCGGCACTGCCCAGCCCAACGAGAGGAAACGGGCTAATCCTGCACCCCGATCCTGCACAACACACGGAGCTGGGGCAGGCAAGGCTCCGCGGGCCTGGAGGGACAGCTGGGACCAGGCATCTTTCATGTCCTGTCCCCATTTGAAACGCTGTGTGGGGAACCCTTCATGCGGATAAACACCACCATAAATCTCTCCCCAGCGCTCCTGCTTCTCCTTTGGTGGCCGAGGAAAGCACGATCCCTCCCCGCCGCGATGCATGGAGGATTCACGTTGCCACGGTCCCTCCAGCCCTGTCTCCCCGAGAAAGCCCATCAGCCGCACCAACAGATGCTTGCCACGACAAGCCATTTCTTTCCTCCTCCTGCAGAGCTAAGCCCAAGAGCACTTCAGGAGCCTGACCGGGGGACTCGGGGCAGCCTGGGGCACCAAACACCTCCCACGATGAGTGGGGCTCGAGGGGCAGCGCTGAGCCAGAGGGAATGGTGTCACCCATGGCAAGGCTCGCCGGCGTCTCCGGAGAACTCTTACATTTCTGCCGGCTGCTTTTAGCCCTCTTACTGAACTGACCAGTGTTTTTACTAGACCACCTACAGAATTCCCCCTGCCAAAAATAAACCTCCGCAAAGGACTTCTTGTGCTAGCGAATCTGGCAGGTTTTGGAGCAGCCTCCTCTTTATTTCCATGGGAATTTTCCACTGGGCTGTATCACTGCATGTCGCTTCTTGAGGGGGGGCCTGATGGTGCAGGAGGGAAGAGGACTCCAGACGCTGCAGCGTTGCCACTACAGGCAGGAACAAGTGGGACAAGAGCTCCCCGCTCAGTCCCAGACCATGCAATAACGTGGCAGTAACGGGCCTCAAGAGAGGCTTCAGAGCTGGAAAGGAAATTCTCAGAGAAGACAAACAAAAGCAATTTGACAGCAGTAATTCGCCACTAGCAACAGTAGAGGGGAAAACATCTGCACTGGAGAAGAGCTACCACACTAAGGCAACACACCAGGTAAAATGGCTGCAGCTTTTTCCTGCACAAGAAAAGGCCAGCAAAGCTAAAGCACGGGCTGACAGGCGAGCCAGAAATACAAGCCTTTAAGGGCAGCCCAGGGCAAAGGCTTTGAGTGCTCCAAGGTCCTTCCTTGCCAGGTTTGAAGCTCTGGCTGTAGATCTTAACTCACATCTTCTCCCAATTACTGCTGCTGCTTCTCATAGGGGTTGGTGGTTAACAAGTTCCTCAGCATCTGGCTACCCCATAGGCCCTTTGGGAGAAGAGTTTTGTAGAACCAGCTGTTTCTAAAGGGATCAGGTTTTAATCAGGGAATGGGGGAGTCAAATGCACAGCCTGGATCTCTGCAGCCATCCTTTCCAGCAGTCTCCCTCCAATCCCACCTTGCACAGCAGCAGGACAGCGGTTCCCTGCCCTGCACAGGCTGTATCCAGTCTCTGGTACCAAGAAGTGCAAGGGGACTGTTTTCTGCCTCCAGGCTTTTCTGTTACAGCAGCCACTTGGAAGTGAGCTGCTGGTTTGCTTCTGGAGGAGCTGAAATATGCCAGTGTGGATATGGTACGGGGCGGACAGACAGACAGAGGAAGGCAGGGAGGAGACGATAAGAAATCTCATGTTCCAGACCTAGATCAGCAATGCCCAGCTATTGACACTGGTGCCAACTTTGGCATCCACACAGATTTGGGTGGGCACCAATGGCAATACTTTAAAAAATACATTTAGTCCCAGAGAGCAAAAAAGTTCTCCTGCCCTGAGGAGCACCACAACGTCACGCAGATGCTCTGATCCATGCTTCAACTCTTGCAGCTTTATCGAGCAGAAGAAACAGAGGACATCGCAGCCATGACCCAGGAACAACTCCAAACCGAGCCCAGTACCCGCACAAAAGGCATCTTTACTGTCACCTTGAAACCTGGCACTAAGCTGCAGCTCTCTTGTAACATTGGCATACTTACAGGCAAAATACTGCCAGGGCTCGTAGGTAAGGCCAAAGTCAGTAGATCGCTCCAGCACCCAGAGGTCAGGACGAGGGGAATTGGCAAATTTGATCAGGACATACGCCACGTGGAAGAGCTGAAAAGAAGGAACACAGAGTTAGTTGGCTGCTCGAGGCATCATGAAAACCAAGGAGACCTTAGTGGGATCCAAGCCGAATAAACAAGCCGACACTTTGCAGATCCTGCTGCTCACAAGCTGCCTGCGGAGCAAAATCATCCGTATCTAAAAGGATCGTGATACGACATGGTTGCTGGAGAGAGCCAGATTAGGGAGCTCAACTCCCACCAGTCGGAATGCAAACAAAACACAGACTTTGTGGCTACAGGCTGTACTGGGGAGGTTGTGCTGCGTGACACCTTAGACTTAGCCTTGACCGGAGCAGGCGGCACTACAAACCAGCTACGAAGCTGTTCTGGGGGACTTGGCTTTTGGGCTGTTCTCGGGGTAACAGGGTGTCACCCTGGACTGCCACCCCAGAAACATCCGACTGCACCTTGCACACAGTATCACAAAATCCTGGTTTTTGTTTGTTTGTTTTGTTTTTAAAGTCTCTCCGCATGACAGCCCTGCTTCACCCTGCATTTTCAGCCTCAGCACAGCTCCTCTTCCCCAGGTGCCAGAGGGAGGGGAGAGCAGGAGACCCACTTGGCTTCAGCACAGCTCTAACCCTGGGCTGCTTCCATTTGTCCCATCACGGACATGTGCACACGCACCCTTGCCAAGAATAAAATAAACGTACTCTTTTAAAGAGCTAAAATGTCAGTGCTAGAGAGAAACAAAAGCCCCAGCAGAATTTCCCTTCCCCGGCTGGCACGGGCTCACTCCAAGAATCCCCACTCCATCATCCTGTCACAAAGTGATATTTAAAGGCAAATAAAGTTCTCTTATCAGAGAAAATTCCTAATGTCAAAAACAACCCAAAAGGGAGTTTAGTGCTTGAAAAGCAGAGATTTATAGCTCAGGAGTCCCTCCACATACAAAGCCGGTGCTGTACGAGCATATATCCCCCAAAAGACTGACAGGTACCCAGAGGGACACTTCTACCAGGGGAGCCAAAGGCCAGCTCCGTGCCCACCGCCGCCCACCCACCCCAGCCACAACCAGCAGGAGGGCCAGCGGAGCAGCCCGCACCGCGGCCCTGCCCCGGCCACACACGTCGTCAAGCCAGAGGGCGAGTATTAATAACAACGTGCCTCCAAAGTAGCCCTGACAATCAATAGGAGACTTCTTAAGGGGAAAAAAGAAACAACGAAGAGGCATTAAAAATCTACCAAGTCATCCATAAAGTACATGTCTCGCTACGGTCATTCAGACGAGGGGGGCTGAGCGCTGCTGTGTGGGTACAGAGCAAGAGGACGGGTGCAGCCCTGAGCATTGGCACCAGCTCAGTCTCCCCCTCAGCAGGACGCACGGACAAAAGCTTCCTCAGGCTCCTGCCGGATGCTCCTCTGGCTCCGGGGCAGCTTCTCCTCCACTTATCAAGGATTTCTCTGGTTCCCACCACAGGCTGGTGGCACCTGAACTTATGCCTGGGTGTAGGCTAAGGGGGCTTGAGCGACATGCTTGGGGAGGAGTGAATTAGGTCCAGCTGGGAAAGCAGCAGGATCCTGAGGCACAGCAAGTCAGAGGCCATTCTCCAGCTGGGAATGGGCAGGAAGGTGGGATTTGTCACCACTCTCGGGGTTTGAACTGGTAAGGACCAGTGCCATCCAGAACAAAGAAATCAAAGTGGTCACCCAAAACAGTTCCCTGCTGCCAGGGAGCCCAATCAAGGGGCAAACAGGCATCCTTTTCAAGCTGCTAAAAACTGAGGAAAACCAGACTTAAATGCTGCCTTAATGCCCCTCTGCAACCTACGTGTTGTCAAAGCATACGAGACTACGCTTTTTTGGAGGAGCAGCATTTTCTGCCCACGTACCCCCTCAGTGGAGCTGTTTCTTGCTAGTGAAGCCCAAGAGGCTTCAGCTCCGGGGGCTGTTTTCTCTGCAGGACCAGTTCTCACAGCTTAACATCTGCCTCTTGGCACAGCAACAGGGCTGACTACCAGTTACACCTTCCCTTGATTGTAAATCCTCCTCCAGCTTTATTCTGCAGGGAATAAATTCATGCTCCCGCTGGAATGCGGCATAGCCTTTAGCCGGACAAAATTCACAGCAGCTCCAGTGTACCTGCACGTGTTCTGGTCTCCGGCACTGGGAGAGCCATCGGGCTACGAAAGGGATAACCTGCCTTTTCACACCGAAACACAAAACAAAGCACTGACAGAACAAAGCAATGTTGTGAAACAAAGCAACACAGCACCCTTTGGGGTTACATGCTCGAACGACTGTTCTAGCACTAACTCCATCCCTGGGGTCTGCCTTCAGAGCTACCAGACCTCTGTGGCTCCAGCAGACACTTGATACACACACTCTGTGCCTCTGAAAATACGGTCTTTACGTTCTCAGTACCTTACTTTCCTCCGTAAACTGAGGGTTTATGCTCACTGCAAAGGGCCAACCATTTTGTATTTGTAGCACCTACATCTAAGAGCCCCCGAGCTGGAGCAGAGCTCCACGCGCTACGTCCGCACACACACACCAGCCGTCGCTCCCTCACCAACTGCTCACAGCTGAAGGACACAGCAACCCTGCAGCAGGCAGCTGCAGACAGATGTGTCAAGTCAAGCCCGGACCATCTCCTCATCTGTTACGTGGGGTCTCAAACTTCAGCTGGCAGTTCCTTGAGGAAGAGCCTCGCTTCGCTGTTTCGAATGACGGACTCTGACACAGGACCGTATTCCTACATGATAAACCTTTACGACTAATCGACAGCAGCAAAAGCAAGAGAACAAAACCAGAAGTATGCAGGAATAAAAGGAAACTAGGAAGAAACAACAGCTTGAGACAGCGGTCTTTGCATGCAGGCAAGCTGTGGGCAGCGGCTGTGCAGGATGAAGGGTCGTCAATTCAGCGGGAGAGGCACTTTCGTGTGACATCTCTGAAGAATAGTAAGAAGACCGGTGCCTGCCTTGTGCTGTGATGGAAGGAATGACTGTCAAATAAGGCAGCCTAACCCCAAAGTCAGGAATATCTATTTTCAACCGGTGAATTTGGTGACTGATTTTGGGGTAACCAGCTTGAAGTGATGCGAAGCACCTGGTAGTAAAAGGAGCCACAATGTAAAATCCCCTCAGCTGCCTTTAATGCTTCTTAATGAAAAACCTCCATCAGGTCTGCAATACGCACTCGGAGCTTCCCTCGACCCAGAGGAAAGATCACTTTCACAGAAACACCGTGTAGTTTTACTCATGGCATGTCTAAATTGCTTTGAGATCCATGGAGGAAAGATGCTTTCCAAAAGGTCACTTGTTTTTAGCACTTTCAAAGAGCAAGGTATGCCTTTCTGTCCTCACACTCAGGGGGAAATGCTCTGAATGAACAGAAACCACAAACATAAAATTAGAAATGTGAGGCATGTCCCTATCTTCTGCATTTATCTTTTTGCAAGACAGGCAGCTATGAGTTTACAGCCAGTAAATCCCATACAGTTTTGGGGGGCTCCTCCTTGCTGTCCAGTTTCATGCTGGAAAGAAATATTCCTCATTAAACGTCCTCCAGTCCAAACTCCTCGCACTCTTCTAGCTCTCAGAAGTCCCCTGCCTCTGGAGAGCATGGGTTACAATCCAGCCACAGACTGGTGCCTGATGAAGAGCTGGTTTTTGCACAAACACTGAAACTTGATGCAAAACCAAGCCTAGGGCTTGGTGCTTTATAAAGTGAAAACAAACAGCCAAAAAAAGAACTAGTGCTGCTGGTTGCAAGCCCTGGCATAAGCACTCCTGGGACAGGGGAGTGGCGGGGTCCTGACCGGTACGAGCCCTCTCCAGCCAAATAAAGAAGATGTCGCCGGCGTCAGTGCATTTTAAGTCATGGGTGACGTGGGTTTGTGCATATACACACACGTACGGACACTGGGCACTGGGGAGAGCTGTGTCCACGCCGGCTGGGAGCTCTCGGAAAGGCCAGTCCCACCCCTCGCTGGCAGGGTTAAATAGCCAAGACCAGGGTTAGCGTGCTAACTTTTTATCTTTTACTGCTGCTTTTCACGGGAAAGAACAAGAACCTCTGGGCTCTTGCTGGATCAGCCACCGCATCTCAGTTGAAGCCCAGTTCTGATATTCCAATCCTGCTCCTGCTCTCAAAGCCAGACACGATTCCTCTGCTCCATACCCAAACCCATCGTTAGCGCTGCTGCGTGCTGTTAAGATTGCTGCCCAATTTCATTCCAGTCGTGACCGCGATTTTGGGGCACAAAGAAGCCAGCCAGCACTGCATACCCACTCTCCTCCAGCACGTAAGGGTCAGGGTCATTCCTGCATGGAGCACAGAAAATATTCAGGAGCCTGTGACCGCAGTGAATCAACCCCGGAATGGGACCCCGCATCCTGGTATTCAAAGGGATTTTTGACAAATCTGGAGAGTCCCCTGCCTCTCCATCCAACATCCTTATCTTGCAGAATATCACAGCCTGCCGGAAAAAATAAAGGCAGATTGCCTGCTTCAAGTGCATATGTTGAGAAAACTCAAGAGAGATACAAAGACAGAGCAGTAGCTCTAAAAATAGAGCTGGCAGAAAAGCCAGACTTTTCATTCCATGTTTAGTTCCAGTATAGTTCTGCCCAACCAACATTGCAAGAGAAAAGGCTGGGTTTTTTTCCAAAGCCTTTATTTAGCTCCTATTATCAGTCAGATGAATAAAAACCTCTATGCTCCCAGCCTCTTTGGCAATTTTTTTTCCTTTCTGCATGGAGGAAGGAGGTGAAGCACCAGAGTTGGTGCACACACTTGTCTCCAGGCAAGCAGATCCCTTGCTCTCACCACGTCTGAAAGCACGCCAGGTACTAAGCAACCCCCAGCCATCGCCTGGGCTTTCATGAAACGAGTTTTCAGCCAGGAAATTCTGACAGGAGCATTTTAATTAGCAACCGACTTTCTTTGAAAATAGTAACATCCCTACATCTATCTGATGTTGCTGTTAAGTGGTTTTGAAGCATGTTTCCTTAGTAACAGTCACTTGTGGCTGCCCCAGAGCCTGGAAGGATGGAGCAGGTCCTGGAGCCAAGAGAGGAAGATGGAGATGAGGGCATTTCCTCCATCTCCCACCATGACGGACCTCCATCTCACCACTCCATCCATTTGCATGTTTGGATGGTGGGCAGCTTTATCCAGCAACAAAATCCCATGAAAATGTAATTCTCGTTACTGCTCAGTGTGACAGTGCAAAGATTTGAAGAGTAAAACCAGGACCCAGAGAGGCAAGAGAAACTCGGCTGCTTTTGGAGCAGCATGTTCTCTGTCCATCTGTCCTCCTGCGTAAGCAGCACATGATGGCAAACTTGCACATTTCTCCTCTATTCCCTCCCCTCAAGACACTGATTTTGGTTTTCCAGCTCTGGGAGGCACGCGTGCGAAAGGCAGAAAGCTGGACCTAGCCACATCCCGTGATTCTCCGGTGAGGGATTTTTGAGGAAGTCTCCCTGACATTCCCCTCAGGTGCCACAAAGCTGTACAGTAACATTTAATAAGCAAAATAAACCTTCACATTGTTGTAATATTGGCAACTACATTTTGATAAACAGCAAAAGAGGCCCTGTTTTTTGGTCCTCTGACAAGAAAGTACAAGCAGGCTACGTTGGCCAGGAGCTACGCGCAGCTCTACTCCCAGCCCCGGAGTGCACAGGAGTAGTTTATATAGTAAACCACTCTCTAATTTTCTGCGGGACAGATTTATTACCTTTGGCGTTGACTTATTAAAATAGCACCGTGTAAAAACAAAGCAGTTCATCTCTTCCTAACCGCTGCTAAATATCCCCGTGGTGCGTGCGTGTGGATAGCGTTACCAGTGCTGCCGTATTCCTGCTTGGGATTTCCTGGAAGGAGCAGATGGACCAGGCGAGCAGGTGCGGCTCAACGGCCCAGCACGTGGGCAATCAATCCCACTCTTCAGGGGCACATGAGGCCTCGCGGATACACGTGGCGCAGCCGGGAGCGGGGGTCAGCCCAAAGGGCTTCAGCGCACGCCCAGCAGGCACCTGCGGCATTTTGGGGCACGCTGCACCCAGTCTGGGTCACTGCACCGCAGCTCCAGACGTTCCCAAAACCCAGACCAAAGCAGAAAACGCAGAGAACACCCAGATGAACCCTTTCAGACAGGCGTTGCTGCAGAGCAACTGTGGAAAGTTGGGGGGGGGGGGGGGTGAATGTTTTTTTTTTTTTCCTCCCCCCCAACTTTTACAACAGA
>VZTL01046422.1:25070-39153 GCA_013400535.1 Scopus umbretta
CCCCTTTAAGTAAGCATCTGGAAACCTCGTTTGCTGGGGAAGAGGATCCCTCCCAAACCAACCCGGAGAAAGAATCAATTAAACTCAGTCACAATTCATGGGCAGGAGCCGATAAGATGATATCATGAGTACGATATCAACAACGTGTTTTCTGTCTGCCCCTGGCAGCTCGACTCCAGGAGGATGAAAAGAGGCTGATTTTATTAATGAAATGCAGCAACTCCCCCAGGCAGAGATTTTCAGTATGGTTTCGATCAGCCACTGACATAGCAGGGAATTCTTGAATCTCCATCCCACATCTCTTCAGCTGATATGCTCTGGGCAATGCCAACGTGTTCCTGCCCCCATGGGATGGCAAGGAAACCCTCCCCTACCGCCTCAGCTTCAAGCTGGCCCTGGGAACAGCTCCTCTAACCCAGGTCAGCGTGAACGCAGCAGAGGGAATGACAACCGGCACACACGCAAAATACGGCTTTGTCCAGGCCAGACAGGCTAACCCTTCCAAACGACCGGGGAACCCCTATCCTTTCCATCCGCTGCTAAACCATTGTTCTCTGCACCCTGAGGGCACCCCAAGGTCTGGCGCTGATTAAACATCGCCGAGCAGATGTTTCGCCGTGGTGGGGCTCCGTGTTACTTGCTGACACAGATCCGTGCCCTCCATCCCACCTGAATCACAACAACTTAAAGCTGGTGCCAGGCTGCCCAAACCTTTCCTCCGCTCGCGGCACCTCTGCCGGGGAGGCTCCAGCAGGTCCTGCTGGGTGGGCGCTCCCCGGGGCAGCGCTTTTTGCCCCCGCACCGCCAGGAAAGCCCCGCTGTCGGACGCACCGATTGCTTTTCCCAGAAGTGCGAGCAGCTGACAAGAACAGCAATGCTCGGCTTTGGACGGGCTGTCTGGGAAAATGTTTGTCCTCTAAATTTCATGACAGGTTTGAATTCTTTCAGAGGGAGGACTAATGTGGGGTTGTTTTTAAATACGCGCTGTGTTATTGTAACTAATAACAGGAAATTAATGGCTCGCTATGTGGTGGGACAGCAGGCAGTCCCTCTGGGGCAGGCTGCTGCCTGTCCCCACCGCGGCCGTACCCTGCGTGCCAGCCATCGCTGCTGGCTGTGTGGCGGAGACTGCCGCAAGCACCGGACACCCCTCCACGGGCCAGCAGCGGCAGAGGGAAGGCACAGTCCAGAGCCAAAGCCTTCCCTTGCACTCCATCCGACACACGCCGTCTCCTGTAGCTGTGGGGCAACTGAAGCCTAAAGCCTTTGGGTTTATTTTATCTACCCTGAGTACCAAAGGCACCTCCAAAATGAACCGTGCCACCTCTCCTGCTTTGGGGACAGGCAAAGAGCCTCCCCCTCCCTTACTGGGTCCCTGGCTGCCACGCACCAGCTGCTGGGAGAAAAGCTGCTTCTGGCAAAAGCAAGACATTTGTTTTCGAGGAACCGAGTTAACGCACGCCATTTTCCAGCATTCAGTTATCTATCTCAGTAGGCAATCGGGCTTTGCCAGAACAAACAGGACATCAAATAAACAACGCATTAAGACAAAGCACGCTGCGGACACGTGCGGTCACTCTGGTCTCGAGCCCCAGTGGCTCCAGCGGCTCAGACATCTCCAGCTGCTCTGCTCTCCTTGCCGTGGAGCCCTGCTTTCCTCTGACCTGCCCCAGGGCTGCCTTGGAGGTACTTCATGGAATCATTAAGGTTGGAAAAGACCTCTAAGATCATCTGGTCCAACCGCCCACCCAACACCACCACCCAGCTACAGAAAGCGGGTCTTGCTGCTGACAGACAAGCCCAGCTCAAACCCAACAGCTTAGGACTGATGCTTTCAACACACCTCCAGCTACCCTGGTCAGAAAGGCACCAGCAGACAAAGAGGCGGCCAACTGCAAGCAACGTTAGTCCTGTAAGTGCTTCAAGCCAGCAGCAGCACTAATCCAGCCGCTCACATTTTTAACACTGAATTTCTGGCCGATGAAGCACGCACAGGCCCCAGCAGCCAGGGGTTGGAGGAAGAGGCGCAGCCCAAGCCTTCCAAGCCCAGCGGTGTGTTTTGGGTCACGCTTCCGACCCGGTTTCAAATCCGGGCGGTTTCTATTCACGGGGAGCTGTGCCGCAGCGCCCGGCGGTGCACCTGTCACCCCCTCTCCCTTTCAGCAACCCGACCCAGGGCAGCTATGCCACAAATGCACTCGCATCCTGTCCCGGCCCTGGGGACACCGCGGCACGCGGGGCAGGAACACGGCACCGCACCAGCTCTCACTGCTGACGTTGAGATGGAGACGTTGAGACGTGAGGAAAATAAACCCCAAAGCCTTTCCAACACCGGCACCAAAGCCACCGCCCCAGTCCGCGCAGCGGCCATCTCATCTTTCCTCCTTCCCGGTGGTGTAGGTATCAGTGCCACCAGCACAGAAATCCAAGGCTCTATCCCCGCTCCCTGCCCACAAAATAGCATCACCAGGGGGATTGACTACCCCTCAACGCAAGAAAAAAGGACGGCAATTCAAGTACTAGTTATGGATGCAGCATAAGCACAAGGTTACAAACTCAGCATGCCCCGAGCACCCAGCACATGTCCTCGCTGGAGAGGCGTGGGACCACCAGCACCGCAGGCACGTGTGGCTCGCCTCCACCAGGCTCCAGGGATTTGCTCTGCCGTTGGGACAGGGAAAGCGGCAGCACGCAACCGCACGTGGGGAGGTGCACGCTACCCTGCGCTGCTGCCGATCGCCGCCTGCATCCGTACTGCTCCTGCGAGCCACGGAACAAGAACGAAGGACACGAGGCTGTTATTTTGGAAGCGGCAGGGGCGTTGTTGGAGCACATCATGCTAGTATGAGATTAACGAGAAGCTTTTAACGACCTGGTGTGAATATCCCAAAACACCTTTACAGCAGCTGCTGAGAGCAGCCATTCAACTTCTATCCTTTCCTGACCCCCCACAGTTCTTCTAGAGGCAGGGACCTTGCAAGTGCAATGTAGCATTGAATACAGCCCCGTGTATAACAGCGATATAAAACCATGCGGTCCATTATAAGTGGCTGCAGGGAAGAAGCAGCATCCCTCAGCAGGATGCACGCTAACCTGAGTGGGTTTGGCTCACAAGCTGTTAGTCCAAGGGAAGCCACTGTACCGTACAGCTCTACTCCCAAGTGGAGATTTATAAATATTTTCCAGGATAAACATTTGTAAACAGTGTCTTTCAACTTGTCTGAGACCAGATTCTTGATCTCCTGTTTTCAAAGAGAGTCATCATCTTCAAAGGAGGGGAGGCAGAGCCATTCATGCAAACAGGGTAGCTACAAGCAATCCACACCGTTTGGCACCCGTCTCCAAAGCTGTTGTGGTGGGTGTTTATACTAGATGGTGTATCTACCAGGCGTTGCCAAAGCCTCCCCTGCAATGCCTCCCAGCACCGTTCCCAGGCACGGGGTACATTGCCCTGACGGCCTCCAGAAATCGGATCTGCCTGGGGAAATGCGATCGCCTCCATGCCTCTGCTGCTGAGGGACAGGGGTCACATTCTGCTAACATCACAGCAAAGCAGACTGGTATCTGACTGCGAGCCTCACGGTTCATGAAATCAATATACGGGGCTGCGGTAGTAATTTCACCTCCTCTGCTCTTTGAAGAGTTCCCTCTCTTCCCCCTCTGCTGGCCATGAAACTAGACTCTGGGTGGTCCCTTCCAAGACCGTAAATTGGCTTGTTGAAAGCCTTAGCAAAAGAAGGGTCAGATGCCTTCTAAACTGAGCAAAACCAATAAATTCAAATTTGAATAATTTTTGCGTATTATTCAAAGGATATGCACGTCCAGACAGCTGCTTGCACCACAGCAGGCATCATACCTCATCCAGATGCACCCATGTTGCACAGGTTTCTCCCAAAACGACACATGAAGATGCAACTCTTAGCGCCATGCCCCAAACCTTCAGCTCTGGCTACAGAATGGGGCAAAGGCGGTGCGAGTTGTGGAGTTACTGCCCTTCACTGTGGATGGTAAACCCCATATAGAAAACAAACCTGTTGGGAAGCAGAGCTCAGACTCTGTGCTCTCCAACTCAAAGGGTCAACAAGCAAGATGTCCTCACAAGGAGCAGCCCTAAAACCCACAGTCTTTTCTGCAGAGTCAACCACAAGAGGGCAACAGCATATACGCACATACGGACACACACCTGCACACACACCAAAGATTGACCCAGAGCCTGGGGGCTACCAAGAGGTGACTGCATGCTGCAAAGCCACTGCAGAACGCTTAGGAAAGGAAAACATGGAAGCAACTGTGATACTTCTCATCAGACACAGTAATTTCATGAGCTGGGGAGGACACCAGGCACACTGTCCTTGCAGACAGTGTTACGTGCAAGCGAAAGCCACAGCGGAGTGTCTGGGGCTGCCCTGCCCTGGCTCGGCTGGAGCCACTGACTGCGTGGCCAGCAGAGTCCTGCCCGAGCACCTGGAGCACACCAGGCTGCAGAAGCGCATACTGGTCTTACAGATGCTTACTGGTCCCACAGTCTGGCTGGAACTACTGAAAGCACTTCCCAGGACCTCCCAGTGTCCTTATTCCAATGGTTGGAAAGAAGGACAAGGCAGAGACAAGGGGACCGACAGCAGACACAAGACCACACAGGCACTTGACTGTGACCTTCAAGCCAGTTTTCAGCTCCTTTCCACGAGCCAACACCCACGTGAGAAACTGCAACTTCGTGCTGCACCAACATGCTGCAAATCCTACTGCCTCAGACCCTAAAAAATAAAAAACCACACCAAAAAACAACCAACCAAAAAAAAATTGCTTTGCAGAAATCCCAACTGCCCAGCAATTTGGCAACACCCAACTGTCCTCTAGCTGCTCCTATTGCCCTCAGTCCTGCCTTTTGCTGTAAGCCATACACCATCACTGCAGGGCAAACACACACTTACAGCTTGCTCAGCCCCTCCTGCGTCCCTGCTCCCACTGCCCAGCCTTAGGAAGGAACAGAGATAAGGGGAGTGCTATGGAAAACACAAGGGCTTAAGAAGGCTGTGACTTAGCAGAGATGAAAGGTCTGGGTGTGTAAGCACACACCACTGAAAGCAAGCCCACTGCTGAAAGAAGGGAGGGCAAGTGTGATGGCATGCGTCCAGGGTGGGGGCATAGCACAGGTATGTCATTTACTTGGGAGGTTAAAAAGAAGTTTTTAAGCAATAGCTGCATTGTCATTCTCACAGCGCCAGAGTCTGATGAAGTACGTCCAACTGGCCTTCCGTGGAAGTGGCTCTCTGCAGATGGCTCGTGGATGTCAGGGCAGCCCAGCGTGGTGCAGAGAAGGGCCCCCAGCTCAAATGAGCGCCCTACTCCTCCACCTCATGGCCTGGGGTAACCACTTGAGGGTTTCGGGCAAAAAGCAGCAAAGAGGGAAGCAAAGCCACATGGGTCTTGCCTGCAGCACCCATCTACCCTCCCTGGAAGCACACCTGCTTCTCCACTGGGCAGGCTACACCCGCCTTCACCCTGGTTTGGGCGAGCAGCACGTGCTGGAAAAGGCTGGATTCCCAGCTGCATTTGTCAGTGCAGGAGGTCTAGATCCACCCTCTGCTCACAACACACGACTGCATCGCCGTTTCTTTGTGCAGTCCGACCACCTCCACGGAACAGCCTCCAGTGCTTGTACTCATGGTGTGAATTTAAGCCACACTTTGGATCATGTCTGTGGTGGTAGAGATGGGTGCTGGACTGGGGGAAGGAGAGTGGTGGTGTAAAACAGAGGGTGTAGAGCATCCTCCTCCTCTGGCTCACGCTGAACCCAGACTCACCAAAATCTCCCAGCCTACTGTTCTAACAGGCACCCCTCTGCAAAGACCCCCTACCAAAGTTGTTTGAGACAGCCTTCTTCAGCCAATGAACCACACGAACGACAAAGTGGTGGGGGAATAAAATAAGGAATTAGCTGCACAGAAAAATCACGTCTCCAAACAACATGGGACTTGCTGTATTGAGGGGTGATCCCATCCCTGTACAAGCTGAGAGAGACGCAGGCAGTGTGCTCGAAACAAAACCGCCATGACTGGGGCTCTGCAGAGCCCAAACTAGCTCCGGTGTCCTACCCAGTAAGTCTGAACCAAGCATTTCAGCTGCCAGCCCCGGGGATAATGTAAACCAGGAATAATATTTTCACGTAGCCCTTCCTCTGAGCACACAACTCCCTAGGCTCCTTAATAAGACATGTTAATTTTTCACATTGTTAAGGGGAAAGCAAACAGCTTAGGCATTTCTGTTCCTACATTAGGCTCTCAAGCACATTTGCTGCATATCTTATCAGCACAGCTTAGCAGCCTTTCTAAGCTGTTTCAAGACTTTGGCCTTCAGAAACCTGGAGAGGGGGTGGAAAAATCCTCTATTCATACTTACCAAAGCATAGGACATTTTCAAGAGGACATTCCTACCACCCAGAGCAAACAAATGTTCCCAACTGTACATTCTATGTGTTGTTTAAGTTAGAGTAATGCCAATCCAGGCTCACTGCGCAAGACAATTTAAACGTTTTTAGGAGTTCCTGGGCCAGTTTACAACTGAAATGCAGAAGCCAGACAAAAGAATACTTGTCTCTGCTTTAGAGAGCTCACAGGATGGTTTACGCCCAGAGTTTTACAAGCACGGCTACACCAGCTAGGACCACAAGCTTGTTGGGAAGGGGTCTCCAGAGCATGCTAGGAGACATACAAATCTGGGACCTGCTCCATGACCAAACATTCTAGGCCCTGCAGTACCAAAAATAAAATTTAAAAAAAATACTATAAAAGAGCTATAGTAAGACCCTTTTCAGTACTGACAAAGCCTTGCTGATTTGCCAAGTTTATTCAGGAAGTCCTTGGCCAAATCGTATACTGAAAAAAGAAACGAGTCCCCTTCCATAGGATACAAGTAGGATTTTGTGCTTTAGGCACTAGATGAGACTTGCAGCAGCTCCTGCTCTTTTTGTGGCCAACAGTGAATTAGATGTCTGTGAAGTTCCCAGAGCTTTCTGGGGGGCCTGGGGCAGCAACGTAACGACCCACCACACCACAGCAAACACACAGATAAACACCACCCGATCTACTATGACAAACAGAACTCAGATCTTCTGTCTCGGAGGGCAGTGTGTGCGGAGCAAGGCGTTAGAGCATCAGCCCAGGCGCCAGCCCGCCGCACTACCCGCTTCACCGAGGAAGAGCTGTCTCACCCTCTCCATACAGCCCGTAACCCCATCACCCCAGAGCCCTGGACATCCTTTCTTTGGCCATACCAAGGAGTTACAACCCAGACACGGCAATTCACTACTTTTCTTGTGCCACCATCATTAACAGCTCTGAATTTGTTACGAAAAGGCCTTCGGCAATCACGGCAGGGCTCGGGTGTCACCAAGAAGAGCCTCCAGCTACAACATGCTGAATGGTGCATGGGCAGCCATCTTAACTGCACAACTCAATTCTGCTAGAAACCCCACGCCTGTCGCAAGCTCAGCTCTTAATTCATCACCTAAAAAAACCCCAAGACTGATTTTAACCTTGACAAGGCACAACTTGCATGGCTGTGACACAGCAATTTCCCACCAAAGAGAGGATTTCAGACCCAGCCTGTCTGTAGCCCACCCAGGTCTTCTCTTTCCTCGCATTTATGGGATTAAAAAAAAAAGATTAAAAAAAATTCCAGATGTCATGCATTTCACTTCCAGAGCTGCAGGAAATCCACTCCAAGTTGCATGCCAGCTTCAGCTCTGAGGGTTTCCTTGGGCTGTCCTTTCAGCGACAAGGAGAACAAAGCAACCTTGGCAACTGGCCACGCTACAAGCAAGTATTTCCCCCATTCCCTTGAATGGAGTGGATATCCTGTCAGAAACCTGCGCACATGGGAAGGGTGAGGAGGGGAAGGAAACGGAAGAGGATGAATTGGATAAAAACTGGCACAAAGCGAGAGGTCTCAGCTTGCCACCAAAGCCACTGAAAGGCTTTTCATTTTAAACGGCCAAATACCAAAGACGAATGACTCGCACAAGCCTCAGAGGAGGCCCAAGCAATTTGGCACCCAAGAACAGTACACCTAAATCCTTCCTCCGTTGGATTTGGAAGAAGATATGGATGCTCCAGCTTTGGCACCTTATTTCTGTCTGCTTCCGACCCCAGTTCTAGGAGGTGGCAAATGAAATTTCCTTTCTGCTCTTCATTCCCTGTCTTTCTTAATTCCACCTTGTCCATTCCCAGGGCCAAGCAGCGGGTTTGGAAGGTCCCTTTCTAGACTATCGTCAGGTCGTCCCATGTGTGCAGAGAAGAGCTGGCTCCAGCAGGAGGAGAGTCTCCCTTGCACCATTTATTAGCTCCCTGCACCAAACGCGACTGAACCAAGCTTCCAGGCATTTCAGCAACATCGCTTTTCTGTAATTCTTCTGCATGGTTCCTGCAAGCCTTGACAACACCGGGTTTAAAGCTATAGTTGTTAGCAGATTTCAACAAAGCCAAACCCGACACGTGCTAGCAGGTTTATTCTTCTAAAGATCTGCGTTACAGCCACGCACTACGTTAGCATTTGTCAGCAAGTTTCCCCACCATGACACTGCCATTCAGAGCCGGGTTAGCTGACCCAACAGCAGCGCATACCAGGGCCACAGCAGGATTAACATTCCCAATGCCATTGCTAACACCAGCAGAGATCTGCAGCTACAGCGTTTGCGTGGCAGTTCTTGCTGCTGTTCGGTCATACAAGGCTCACAAGAACATAGGTTTTGTACTCATGATCCCTTAAGAGCCTCCTTGTATTTACAGTCCCATTTACAGAGACTCGCAGCAAGCCTACTCCAAGGCAGAAAGCAGTAACTCGTAAAGAAAGAAAGAAAAAAACCAAAATCCCATCCTGGAGTCCAGCCAAAATCTTCGTGCCCACTAAGTTTGGGTGGATGCAGACTTTGCAAAAGCCTGGAAGAGGATTAAGGAACAGCTTTAGCAAACAGCCAGGACAACAACAGTGAAGTCATGATCAAGCCAGTGATACAGATTTCTGTTTGCAGTCATGAGTCTGTGTTTACAGTTTGCAACTATGTGCAAATACCAGAAAGCCATTCTTTTCCCCCTTCCCATCAGCGCTTGGCATCATGTGCCTTTAACTAGATCCAAGAGATGCCTACAGCAGCATGCCAACTGTTTTTTGGTCAGAGGGCATGCTGTGATCCACAGTGACGGGAACTTGTAGGAACCCATAAATAGAGCTCAGTTGAGCGTGTGTGTGAAGGAGAGCTCTGTATCAAAGCAGGCAAAGAAAGAAATGGGAAAGAGCAACTGAATGCACGTGTGAAAAATTGCAGCAGCTCTCAGGGTCTGGCTGTTTGCTTGTGACTGCATGGGTTATGCAAACAAGTGGCCATATATTCAATTACCTACCACTGATCTTGAGTTTACTCATAAGCCATTTAGCCTCCCAGCACACCAGGCACGTGCCTGTCACCTTGTGTCTTCCTACTGGTCTCCCTCTTATTTTCTATCAAACGGAAAGCAATGTATGATTTATTGCACCGCTTGGCACATCGGAGGGGAGGTCTGGAATTTGAAGAGCACTGAATCCAGAAAACAGGAAACGGCTGGGCACAGCCTGGAGGCCCATGTTTATGACTCTAATAAAAGGATAAGGCAGAGATGAAAGCAGGGCTGAGCCAGGCTTGGTAAAGCATCAAAAGAAAGGTGCAGGGGGCTAGAACAGGCTTGAAAGAGCAGAGAAGCTGACTAGGCAGATGATCAGAAGTGTATTTAGCATCCTCCCTGCCAGCCCAGTGGATCCGAGCCAGGACACAGCTGTGCCGGAGCTGCGGAGGGCAAGGACGGCTCCTGGAAACCCACCCCAGAAAGCAGGAACAGCCCACTCGAGGGACTTCTCATCGTGATCAGGGCAAGAGTCAAGAACTGAACCGACTGTGCAATGCCACAGGATGAGCGCGTCTCCCAGCCCGCGCCTGGGGCGCACGAAGAGCGGGACGAGCAGCAGCTCCAGGCTCACAGCCCTCGGCTTCAGCAGCGTGCGCCGGGGCGTGCGGTCAGGGCACGAGTTCACAGCCAGCCAACAACGATTTTGTACTCGTTGGTCCGGTGCTGCGCGGGCTCCAGCACACAGGCTGCGCACACAACATGATGGAGACGGATGCGGTATTCCCGTTTCGGAGATGGGACGAGGCAACGTGCAGAAAATGCTGACCCACTTCCTCGGATGCCAGCACACGCCGCGTCAGAGCTGGGAACCTCGCAGGTTGCCCTGGGTACCCCGATCTTCACAAAACGCTGCCTGCAACATCTGTCTGAAGCAGGAAAATGCAGCTCTCCAGTAAACAGAGGCCTGCCCTCCACCGTTCTGGTCTGGTTTAACTGGGCTGGCACAACCACAAACAGGCTGGACAAAGCCGACCCCTGGAGCACAGGTATCTGCACACGTTCACACCCGATTCAAGGCACGCTCTTGTTTACCAGCCCAGCCAAGCAGACACTTTTCCAGGAGAACAGCAAGAAGTTACAAGGCTTGCCTTCCAGCTATTCATTACAAACTAAAGCCTCCCATACGCCAGCTTGCAGCTCGCCTGACCTCTCCCCAGCTCGTGCTCGCCCGGAGGCTTTCTCTTAATCTTTGAAGAATCCCAAGGAGTTGAGCAGGAAAGGGCAGCCTGGAGGGAAGGGGGAGCTCCATGGCAGGAGACCTCACCATCAACCTCCTCATTTCTCATCACGCCAAAATTAAAAATAGGCAACAATATCTGTGGAGGAATTACAGTGGAAATCTTGCATGCACTTTTTAGAAACAGAGTAATTATCCTTTCATCAGTCGTTACCTGGAGCTGTTCTGGGGAGGAGGCTGAGACTTATTTTAACACCTGAATTCTCCAGAGCTGGTTCAGGTCTAGGCAGAGCAAGCACAGCCGCTGGGAAGATTAAGCCGTTGAAGCACAAGGTCATTTGTACAAGATGCAAAGGACAGGCAGAAACACCCTCCTTGGAGGCCACAAAAGGTGCCACAGTGCCGAGTGATCTGCCCAGATGGGAGCCTTCTCTTCTCTGTGCTCGCAGCCTGGCAGATGGGAGGCATGGCAGGTCTTTTGAGAATCAAATGTTACAAGTGAAATACCATCTATTCATTGCAGCCCTAGAAAACTGATTCTAAGCAGTACTGGTTCATGTAATAAGTAAATGTAACATACAATTAAAACCCACAAGTGATATTCTGCACATCTTTTCCTTTACAGCAACCACCACCAGCACTAACAAAGAGGAAAAAAAATCTCAGCCTTAGCTGTTCTGGATCCTGGAGAGGGGAACTTGGCATCTGCCTTGGCAAGGCTGTTTGGAAAGGAGAGGATGGGTCTGCTCTTGCTGCCGGAGGAGACAGATCCCCACTTGATTAACAATCAGGCACTCCCTTCCCTCTCACCTGAGTGGCTCCTGTGCAGCTGCTGGAGCCAGGAATCTGGTGGGAGCTGGCAGAAAGCACAGAAAGGTCGAGAAGGGCCCAGCAAAGGCAAAAATCTCCCCTTATCAGCACAAAAAAAACCAACCAACACACCACCCAACCAAAAAAAAATAAAAAAAGAAAAGAAAAAAACAAACCAACCAAACAAAAAAAACCCACCCAAAAAACCAACAACAACAAAAAAGCTGCTGGTCCGGGTCAGCGGAACTGCAACTTTGAAGAAAACAGAACAGCCTTCACAAGCTAAGTTATTTCAAACAATAAAGGGGAAACTATATTGGGAGAGAAGATCCATACACCTGGGCTCAGCGCCAGCTCCCAGGGCTGCGCGCGCTCTCACAGTCACACCTTTTCTGCTTTTCCCAGAGAAGCATTACAAACATGCACCCTGCTTCCAACTGGACGGTCACGTTAAAATCCAGCAGCGCTGAACAGGCTCCGCGGCTGAAGGGCAGCCACAGGCCATTTCAGATCGGGGAACGAGGATTCTGAAGCCTGTAAACGGACAAATGGAGATCTTGATCTGCTTCTGGAGGGTTTTATGGCAACCGCAGAGGACTCTACGCAGGAGAAGAGACTGTAGGCTCAGCTGTAGAAAGCAAAAAGGATTTCTGCCTAGCCTGCTTAACATGCTTTATTTTTGATAGCGCTTTTGCTCCAAGAGCCAGAGAACAATTTGGAGAAAGAATGTCTTTGTTAGAGATTTTACTCCCCAGCCCTTTACTTAAGGTGCAAAAGCTTGCAATAAGTGTCACTAAGTCCTCCTACCCCTTTCCCACAGTGGTGCCCCAGCACAGTGAAGACCAAGTAGTCCTTACAGTAAGAGAAATTAAGTAGAAACTACATTTAAAAAAATCTCAAATCTTCACCCATTCTTGCAATGCTCCGTGAAAAACGTATGCCAGGCAGATAAGGCAGCCTGTGGCCCCGAGAGAAATAGAAGCTGCGCGTCCCAGCGATGCGTGCTGGGGTAAACGACGCCAAACACATCCCCACCAAGGGCAAGCAGAGGAATAGACTTGTTTCAGATTTCCCCTCCGCGCGTAGCAGGAATGAACAAGGATGCCTCAGAGGGAAATGCAGGCAGCAGCTACATCACCCAGAGACGGCAAGAGCTCTCACAGTAACTGAAATGAAGGTGCAAAAGGAAGAAGGTAGAAGAAGGGAGAAATTTATCTAGCTTTCAGCTGAAAATTCTTCTTGGATGACCATGACCCCTATTCCCACTCCAAGCCTAGGGAAAGCAGCCACAAAGACAACCGCTCCATTCAAGAACAACCATGTCCTTTCTCTTGGGATTTCATGAGTTTACTCATCAAGAAGGATTTTTCAATTAGTTAAGCCAGGCAACAAACATCAGATTCATCTGTGTGCCGAAGTGTGGTGGGGACAGGGAGGTAAGCCTCAGCACATCAATTTGCAAGGCTTTCCTTCCAGCTGCCTCTCAAAGAAGGCTCCTGAAGATCTCCACCAGCAGCTCCCATTACCATTTCAATTAAATGAAAATAAATGGGAGGCTAGAAACTGAAGTGAAAGATTTCAGAGCACTGTGACACACAAGGTACGATGCTCTGGTTCAGCGGTGTTCCTTTAGCACTAGGCCAGGTGGCATTTTCACCTACAGAACTCAGCCCAGATCTACCAAGGATGAGCAGGAATTTAATATTCATTAACAAGAAATCAGTTGGCACAAAGAGGATTGACTTGTTCGCGCAGGTCAGGCACTCAGCTGGTTGGCCAAGGGCTGAAGTGTGTAGCGTGTATTGTGCCAACGGACACCTTTACTTGGGAGCTGGAAGAGCCTGGCAAGCCTAAGTTAATTGGTTCAACAGAGAGGCCAGAAAAAATGGTAACTTTGGCAGATCCCATTGTAATTATTAGAAAACTCAAGAGGAACTTCTCAAGGGGCCCAGTAAGCTATCGGTCTACTCCCTTGCCTAGACACATCTTATAGTGACTACAACACATACCTTGAGACAGGTCTGGGAGCTCAGCTCACAAATCTTTTCATTTCCTTTCTATCTTCATGAGTTACCGATGAATGCAACACCCCCCGCCCCATCCCCTCTTTTTAACCCTAAAGGGAGCTGCATTTTAAGCTCTAACAGCCTGGAGCTCTCCGAAGGAGGAGGTTTCTCTCCTCGGTGGCAGAGGTGAATGGACATAGGTGTTTCTTGCCAGTGACCGGCGTGTAGGGGAGGCTGCGTGCCCTCTGTGCAGCACTGCCAAATTAAATACCTTTGCAGTGTAAATCAAAACTCCCTGCAAAGCGTCAGTCTGAAATTCTGCTGTTCTCTAGCATCACTGGGGCCAGCAGACTTTGGGAACGGGGAGGGGAGATGGGGGATGCTATCCAGCCACCGTCTCACTGCAGTAATTCACCTCAAGCAAGCACTGGCATGAAGCTCCTGCTCTTGCACGACTGCAAGCATTCCTCTCCGCAGAGTTTATCATACAGCACCAACTATCCATAAACATCGCTGGGAAGGGCTGGCCTGGGTTCACCTTCATGCAAGGAAGATGTCAGGCCCTGGCAGGAAGCCAGCCATTCATGTTTCTTTAAACGTCCTGATTTTTGTCAGCTCTGACTCAAACAACCTTCGGGGGGGGGGGGGGG
>VZTL01046422.1:49450-62058 GCA_013400535.1 Scopus umbretta
CCCCCCCCCAAAGTAAACGGGGGGGATAGGAGCCTGGGGAAACAATGTGCCCATTGTATCTGCCGGGCCGCGCTGCCTCCGCCGCGCTGGCTGGTGGTTTGGTACGTTAAACTCCATTAACCGACAGATGATCGCTTTATCTCCGGGAAAAAAAAAAAAAAAAACCTCTATTANGGTACGTTAAACTCCATTAACCGACAGATGATCGCTTTATCTCCGGGAAAAAAAAAAAACACCTCTATTACTAATTAACAAAACGCTAAAAGGCTCCACAAAACCCAGCTGACTCTCCTCGGGGTATGCTGGTGGTTCTCGTTAAATTTGGACCGTGTAAAATTTCCTTCCGCGTCCCCCAGGAAGGCTGGCTTTCGGGGACAGGCTTTGCCTTCTCACCTACGGGGGAAAGCAGCAGCTCAGCGGCCACGCCAGCCTTCTCCCCGTCCCTCCGCGGTGTGACGTGCGGGGACACGCGCTCCGTCAGGTCCTCGTAGACTGCTGGGGGGAAGACGCGTTGTGGATAAGAAACTGGGCGCCTTACGGCTACGGAACTGGACGTATAACAAGAAGTTAGCTGTAACAATACGTAAACTAACTCATCGAAACACGACGTTGATTTTCTAGCACAGACGGACTTTTTTAAAATCCAAGAATTGAACGATACGCACAAAATGTTGTGCCTGAACTGGCCAATGCCGTTTCTTTAAACTAAGAAGATAGAGAGTGGACCAACCGAGATCAGGTCTGCGCTCCACGCAGTTGGACTGCTCCGCTATTTGAACCCCACGGGAAGCAAAACAAGCCCTTCGGCGTGCCCAGGCCTTCGCAAGCTGCTTGTTGCCTCACATCATCCTCTTTGTTTCTCTTTTGCAGGCAGCCTAGCAGGAAGCAGCCCTCTTGGAAAAGTTACTGTCTTAAATACGAAACGCTCTTTTAAAAAAAAAAGAAGCATTGCGCTGCGTGTAGCTCAAATAACGTAGCTCCACGGGCTGCGTTCGCGTATGCCACGTACCTGGCAGGCTCTACAATTGCGCTCATTTCGGCGCTTTCAAGGCCCTTGAAAGGATCCCTTTTCCTGTGTCTAAAGCGCTGTACGTGGCCTATCGTATAGCGGTATATGGTAAGATTACCGTACGGTGAGAGCGGAGCCCTGGTCACCGCAGTGCCCTGCGCTGCAGGCAGTCGGACACTCGCAGCCCTCCGGCCAGACGCAAGGTCCAGCTTGCCGTCGGTCCCAAGATCAGGAGGTGGAGGGCTGCAGACCCACGTGCCACCACGAAAGCCTGGGGAGCCACCCGGTGCCCGCTGCTTCTCTCCTGGCACCGCGCAGTGCGAGATCGCATCGGCGTGACATCAGGACTTGTGAAGGCAGGGCGGTGAGAGGAGCCTGGTTCCACATGGCGAGGAAGCACTGAAGCACAGCTGCCAAGCCCATTCAGTTAGAAAGACTTCCTAAAGGGCTTTCAGACATCTTTTAACCCCTTCCTGCTTGTCCCTCTCTTCGGAGATCTTTCCCCTGCTTTCCTACTTAATGCAAGGCCTTACCACTAAGCAGATGAACGTATCCTTTAAAAGCTAAATAGAACCTTTTAAAACAAATTCTTATAAAGAGAACAGGCAGTCTTTGCCCTTTAAACTGTGCTTGAAAATGGGCAGCTTGCTCTGGGGAAAGTGGCACAACCACCTTTGAAAATACCTGTGCTCTGCAGTAATCGTTAACTAACATGTTTATGTATGGGAGACCAATACTCCACAGGACAGGAATTAAAACTTCCTCAAACTCTATCAATTGCCATATTTAATTAGCTACTTACACCCCATGGCACCTGTGAATATGTAAAAAGAGTTAAAAAGGAAAGCAGGGCACAGATTAGGAAAATAACTTTCTCCCACCCCAGGCAAGAGAGCTCTGAGGCAAAACACTTGGGCCAGTCTAATATCCATAATCCCTCTAGTGGTAACGCTGCGGCACGTAATTAATCACCCCTCCAACATGCAATTAAGGAAAGCGAACAATCCTTCCAGACTGAAATCACAGTTAGCACGTGGGTTTTGTGGCACGGACTCAGGAGCCCCATGCAGAAAAAATGACCCTTCTGCAGCCTGGACTGGCCTCTAGTCAACCACAGAGCTACTTTGCAAAGACAGTTTGAAGACTGAAAACAAACTTAGGCTACCTATACTGAGGGGATCTGAAGTTTTCCAAGAAGCAATGAAAATGGTTCAAAGAAAGAGGATTCTGAGGGATTTTCCCCAGCACAGAAAGGGACAGAGGGCTTATAACATAGCTAAACATCCGATTTAGAGGTGAACCGAAAAGTTGAGGTTAACAGCTTGAACTCCGATCCTGATGCCATCTCTGCTCAGCCACGCTCAGGAAAACAAGACATATTTGCTAATCTGGACCGGACGCAAGTCCCGTCTAGTCCAGCATCTCAGCTGAGAGTCACCAGCAGCAAACACTTCAGAGGAAAAGCCCCGTGGGTGGGCAAGGAATACTCCGCTCCCAAAAAAGAGGTCCCCTGATCTGTAACAGCTAGAACTTAGCTTGAATACCGAAGCCTTTCTTCCATTTAAGAAGCTTTTTGAAGCATTAACTTCAAGAGCCCTGGACATTTACCATTCATTTTGTTATCTGCTCTGACCCCTCCTTGAATTTTACTAGTTTCTTGAGCCTAGCAATGGTGCTTCTTGGCTCAGCTTCACAAAGCTACTGGTCGTAGTGGCACTCCCTCAGATAGGAGGTGTTGAAGCCGAAAAGACTTTTCTGTTTAAAACCAATCCACTACCAGTGAATGCAGAAAGAACGGAAAAAGAAATCCAGTCTGTAGCAATCCTACTCCTGTCTCCTCTGAACCTACATGTAGCAACATGCCTTCAGCCATGCTGCTATCCATCTGCAACCGTTAAAGGCATCCGAGTTCCACTGAAGTTTTCACTTTTGCCCTCCTAGAAACTGCAGGACCACGAGGAGCTTCCCAGAAACCGCCACCAGAAACCGCAAGCTCTTTCTTCCGGCAAGCGGTAGAATGACAGCAGGGTTTTGGGAGGGTGGAGGAACGGGAAGAGCTTAAAAGAGATCTCAGACCAAGTTCAATGTTTGGGCTCCCGACAGCTTACCTTGATGAGGGAACCCAGTTCCTAAATCTGAACAAAGATTCAGCAAATTGCATGCAAGAGTTTTCCGATCTACACAGACCCTTTTAGCCTGCTGCAGAAGTGCAGGGAAGCATCCCGCAGACAGGAGCAAGGCCTGTCGAGTAGTTCAGTGGCAATGCAGACACGTTCTGCTTGCTGTGAATTAATTCTCTGGGTTTGTATTGTCTATTACATAGAGAAACGAAAGACGTGCTCCTCGCTCTGGAAAAACCAACATATGGCCAACAGAAAAAGAACCGTTGCCTTCACGTGCAGTATTTCCTAGCAAGGTACCACCACAGTCAGCGCCATCAGTAAAAGCAGTGCCTGAGCCAAGAGAAATAAGTGAGCATATGGTTCTTGTACCGCATATTATATAGGGTCAGGAACATGTTATCTTACGGAAGATTTAATTACTTTTCTACTACCCTGCTGCAAGCAGTGTGAAGGAATGTGTTTCCCGAGCTTTGCTCTGTGGTGACCTAAGAACATTATACCAAGATCACCATTTTCATAAGCATGTCGTGTCTTGACACAAGTGTCAGCTACTAGAAGCTAAGAACTAATTCCACACGAGCTGGAATTCAACCAACACAAGCCAGAAGAGCAATCAATATCCTTCAAGCCCATCTCCAGCTTTATAATTTTACAAGCTTCACGGGCTGTACCTGAGAGGACTGCAATACAAAACGTAAAAAGCCATAAGCGGGTTTCAAGTGAGGCTCGCATTGAGTTTGCTGAGTCCCCAGAGGCACGGAAAGGAGCTCCCCTCCTGTTCACACAGACCCCCGCACACAAGCACATACAGACAGCTCTGCAAACAGCCCACAAACAGAGACCCAAAGTACATTTCCCCTATTTGCTCTTCAAACTGACAGCTCAATTACAGTTTTTTAAACCTTTCTGCCTAGGGGAAGCTAGGACACGGTTTGAATCTACAGTGGGAAATGACTACAGAGCTTTGTTGAAGGCATGAGGAATTTGACCAGGATCTGCCTCACTTTCTCAGGCTGGTTCTTAGGAACGCATAAAGCCAAAGGCCAGAAGGGACGACCGGACTCATCACACTACCTCAATCTGCTGTCTACCACAGGCTATAGACTTCTACCCCCCACCGCTCTGCTTTTATTAAAATATTCCTGATGCTGGTTTGGCAATGTTAACAGAAAGAGTTAAAACTGGACAAACCAGACCAGACTGAAAAGGTGATGCAACAGGAAGCAGCTCTAGGAAAGACAGCATCCTCTATCTCTTTTCAGAATTGAATTACATTATGTGAAAATGCAAACCCCTAAATCCGACAAGCACCAAATGAGCATTAGCAAGAGCTGAATTAAGAGACATCTGGAATTAACAGTTATTTCTTCCCCCCCGCCCCCCATAAAATTACTTTTAATGTGTCTTGTCTCTGTTTCCTTTATAGTGTTCCCCCTTTGACATTTATTCAAATTTTCAAAAGACTGTTTTGATACACAGCTGGTTGATTTGCCATGCCCGGGCAGCACCTTTTGGCTAAAAACAAATGAAGGCATGCATCTGTGTTTTGTCTGCTGTGGACATTTTCACGAAGAGATCAAGAAGTTTCATAACGTAGCAGGACATGTTACTCTACACCAGAGAATTCAATTCACTTTAAGGTCAGCCTGTACCTTCCCTGTAATCAAACGGTTCCAAAACCCTCCCAAAGCCAGAACAGGTGTTTCATTCATACTGTCTGTCTACCTGGCAAGGACCCAAATACTTTCTTTTAAAGCCTAAACTCCATATTCTTCTGGGGCGCACTGAAAACATACACATGTGCTGTCCCCTAGGCATGCTTCAGGCTTGGTCATCATTAGCTACGTGCTTTTCTTCGTACAAATCAAACAGGAACACAGCTGCTTTTATGTTAATAACTAAATCATGCTTTAAATTTACGCCACAGAGCTCTCCCTTCAGCCAGAAGGGCCCTGCAGATTTAACGAGCTGACATGTCAACAGAGATCAGTTCACCCACCAGAAAAGTGCAGCTACTCCTAGGGTGGGACATGGTAGCTGTTGCGCGCGGCAGGAGAACGAAGACTGCTGTGTCAAGTTGAAGCCACGGGGGAAGCAGGCGGATGAGTGAATGTGCTCGGGATGAAAACCAGTGCCATGATGGGAGTTAATGCACCCCCTCGAGTGTGAAAGAGCAGCGGGGGCAAGCTAGAGACGCATAGACAGCACATGCTTTTACCTCTTGTCTGAAAGGTGGGACGTACCCAGCACTGCGAAAGGGAGACTGACTCAAGACTGACTCTGAGAACAGGATTTTTCCTTCTGTGTCATTATAACTTCTTTGAATACTGGGAAGTTCATTCTCCCACAGATTACTTCACCCGGGTTTGTTTCTGCACCCTGCAGCTATGTGCACAAATCTTCTTCAGGCATGGGGTCATGACAGACCCTTGCTGGCTTCCACAAACATCCCATCCCATCCCATTTTTCAAAATCTAGGTGGCAATTATTAGCGGCAAGGAACTTCAGGGATTTCAGAAAAAGCGGTTAGCGCTTCTACTGGAAATACACACATTTCTTTGAAGGAGGGGAAGGAATGATTCACGCCAATAAGGATTGCTTGGGTTAAATCACCCACTGCGTTCCCATTCAAGGGGTTTCTTTTCTCCTGGCCGTTTTTGAGAGCTGGTGCTAAGGTCACAAATTACTCTGAAGACAACAGGTCCCGGAGAAAGTTAGGAGCTAACATGGCAAGAGGAAGATCTCATCCGGAGCCGAAAGGCAGGACACCAGCTGGCCGCGGCAGAGCTGGCCTCTGCCTGCCCTGCCCTTGTGCCTGCATTTTCATTAACCGCGCGGCTGCGCAGCCGGAGCGCTGGGCGGTTGCTTAGACCAGGGAACTGCTCTGCCTTCATTAGCGCTACTCAACCAGCACAAAACGGAGCTTGCGTGCTGCCTTTGGTAGGTAACACGGCTGTCTGCAGGGAACACAGCAGATATGTATGGAACACATACAGATATACCTGCCCCCCCCCCGCCGCGGCAAGCCCAGAGCTCCTGCTATGAAAACAACTTCTACCTTCAAACTGGTCTTTTGTCAGTAACTTTTGTCACTCAGGCTTAGTGACTTTTAGGTCAGACTTCCTTCCTATAATCAGATTGATCCAAATCTACTTTCCCAGTTTTGCATGGGAAATCTTTCTACTTACATACTAGATTTAACTGGAGTCGTGAGGTGGCGGGGCACACACTCAAATACGCAGTACGAACAGAAATGGTTCCTGTTAGGGCTAATTACACTATCATATCATACGGAGCCAGTTTTCCCAGGACTGCTGAGACCTAAATCATGCCTTACAGCCCTTCCACTATCAATTTCTAGTGCATGGACTTCATGGAGAGACTTATCTTCTCTGCCGTACAGGACAGTAGCATTGGCATTTTTCTATAAATGAAAACTGTAATTAGGAACAAGCAACAGACCCCAGCAACATTACAAATGCCAAGCTGGCCCCAGAGGAAGGATCGTCTCAACAAATATCCCACACCAGCAGACGTCCTTTGGTTTTCACGTGTGTTTTGCCAGCTTTGGGGATGCCCGGTCCCACACACACTGGCTGTGGCTCCCCAAAGGAATCGGCAACAGCTCTCGTGTCAGTCACAAGGAATACAGTTAGAGGAAGGTGCACAGATCCAGCAACCCAAAGGACTTGTTGGGCTTAGCGGAACAAACATTTAAATTTGGACTTTCCCTGTTACCTTCAATCTGCAGTTTAGCTTGATATTTAAAAATGCACAAAACTGAACGAAACAGTGGAGACACATTCCAGTCATAAAGCTCCAGTTTTTGCTGCTCCCCAGCAGCTTTTCTAATTGTGCTGCACGTGTTTTCCCAGATGAAATGAGAACTGTGGGTCTTATAAAGAGTGCCAGCTGGTAAAGAGGTTAGATGCAAAGTTTGGGGAAAAAATAAACGTTAAAACCGAAGAGTTTCTTCCCTCATCCCTTTCAAAGCAGTTTTCGAACGTGGGAAATAACCTCATTCCCCATGTTCAGGAAGGTGAATGGCCAATGCCAGCAGCACTGGTACAATGAGTACGCGGGGCCTCTGCAGGTCTCTGCCACGCAGGCAGGCTGCGCCGGGGTCGCCCAGCAGCCGCAGGGCTTCGGCTGCGAGATGGGAAGCGAAGACCAGCCATCCGCCTCCCTGCCTCCTGCGTCACTTGTCAGAATTATAGACTAAGACCGTTACTGGAACTTTCTGTGTACCAGCTGTCAAGGCAACAGTCGCAATGCACAGGTTCTGTGTTTTCGTCTCACTTCAGACAGGGCAAAGGCAACAAAAAGTGAGGGAGAGGGTAACTTTCTGGGGTAACAAAGAGCAATGTGGACAAACAGAAGGAGCTGGTGTCCTAGGGTATGCCCCGTCGACATTAAACACCCTGGTGTTTGCATTATTTGATTTAAGCACATTAGGAGACATAAATGTGGTACCGCTAACTCTGCCCAGTAGTCCCCATCCTTTACCAGGGCAGAAGCTGCAACGCAGAGGAAAAAAGTCATCAGGCATATGCGTGCAATGCCTCAGCCCCCATGACCGGGGGGGAAGGTCCAGCTTGCCGTACCCCCAGGTGCCGGCACCGGGGCCGCGGTTCCAGCAAACACACGGATGACAGCCAGAGCCGTTGGGTGTGAGGTCGGCCCGCCGGGAGCTCCAGCTGTGCGCTACTGGGGGCTCTGCCTATGGGGGAGTGCTTTACTTTTTTTTTTTTTTTTTCCCTTCCCTTCCCCTCTGGGATACACTCAATCCAAGCACAATATTGACAATAAACTCTTCTTTCTGAGATTCCCAGTCCTAATCCGTGGGACTTGCAGAGGGCGAAAGCATTGTAATGAAATATTAGCAAGAGTTGCCTTGGTAACTGCCCAGATGAAGGCCTCTTATATTCACTGAAGTTCTCCCAGCGTGACTAATACCTCCTGGGCTGTAGTTACACCACTCTCAACGTCCTGAATGCATGACCAAGTCAGCAGAGCAAACACACTCAAGCCCCATTTATACAGTTATGGCTTAATCTGATTATTCTGTAGTTTGACCAAGTGCAAGAGAAATTTGCGGAGCTTCACTCCGCAATCATTAGCTCCTCACTTTCATCTTGCCCCTCTCGCTAATTCAATCTAGGATTTCCCGTTCTGCATTTCCTAAGACAGAAAAAACAGCAGCCTAACAGCCGAGTGCAAATTGCAGTCATCTGCTAAAATGCATTTGGTAACATTTTCTTTATCCTGTTAACCTTATCAGTCAGCGTAACACGTGGGGAATGTGGAGGGCCTTCGTGCAATGCAAAGCAAGAAGCCTTCCACGTACAGACCTCGCCAGCCCCTCCGCCGCAAAATCCAGATCACAGTTTTCAGCAACTTAAAACCATTGGTGTGAGAGAAAGCCAGCAGAACCGTGGGTCGCAGGGAGAGGCACTGGCAGAGATCCTCACCTGACCTGAACAAGCCTTCTCCCCCCATCACTTCCCTCCCCTCGAGCCCCCTGGCACTGCATGGACACCCGTCCCTTTCTGCTGGGTGGAATCTGCATCGCTCAGGTACGTGCCCTTAAGGGCACAGCTGAAGGCTTGCACAGAAGAGAGAGATCTCCTCCTGCTTGAGCAGGGGCCTGCGAAGAAAGCCCCAGCCTGCAGCCCTGCTGTGCCCAGGACGGCTGGCACCATCCCACCCACAGGACTGTCACAGCAGGGGAAACTTAAGTGGCTCCTTTGCAAGCTGCAGCTGACAGCAGCAGAGTACTGTCATTACTCCAAACTTGGGCTCCCTCCTTCTGCTGGCTCCCTCCATCCCAGCTGTCCACCCAACCCTTAATTTTCCTTTTGCAAAGCTCCTTTCACTGCCAGGCCTGAGGATTTATAGGTCCCAGAGAGAACGACTCAGTGCCCTGATCCTCCCTACTTCTCACTCTTGCTCTTATTTCTAGGAGTACGATTCATTTCCCTGAGTGGGATCAGGGGCAGAGTGCCTGCAAGAAAGGAAGCCTCGCAAGATCAAGAGTTCTCATCTATTCAAAACTTTTTGGAAATGCACAGAATAATTTCCTTTGGCAAGGTAATCTCAGAATTCAGACACCCCCCCTCTTTCTGCCCAGCACGCAAAGCTCCCGAGACTCCTGCTTTAGATGTGACAGTGGGCAATTGCAATATCGGAGAGACAGAGAAGGTTAGGGAGACGACGTGCGCTGTGATGTTTTCAGTTAGAGGAGGGCGGATGGTACTACCTGTCCAAGCATTTGAGCTGAAAGACCAAGCACAGCTCCGCGAGCATGGTGTAGTTCCTATAAAGTAACCACTGCGCTACATCTTACTGCGGCTACAAGATCCCTTGGTTCTGCACACCTGCCTGTGGGCTTTCATCTCCAAGTGGGACAAGAGCCATAACCATATCCTCTGCAGGGATTAGCCTCAGCCAGCTAAGGCCTTGCTTTCCTGGTGAAAGCAAAAGGTCACAGAAGTTTTGGATCTCATTCCTACAGCTCAAGGTGCACGACAAAGGGCTGCTGCTGCAAGTCTGCGGCTGTGGTTCCTGCAGATGTACCGGGCTTAGCTCTGAAACACGCAGCACCAGGTCTGCTAACAGAACAGCCGCTGCGGGGCAGAGCTCCTTTCAGGCTGCAATATTTGCCTGACCGGCTGGTAAAGACTAGGACAGCTGCACTGCATGGGCTACTCGAACCTCCTGGTGCCTGCCCTGGACTCTGACCAGCATGGCCTGTTCCTGAAAAAAAGGTTTCTTTAACAACAAGGAAAAAAAAAAAAAAAAAAATATATATATATATAGCAGCACAATCTCTCCTGGCCCTAGGGACTCACGGTTTGGTTTTGTGCTGCACTAAGCTGCATACAAACCAGCTTTTAAGAGTCAATTTATAGGGGATACAGAAAAACATATTATTGCCCACTCTTCAGCTGTTCACCAGTACCAGCCGACCCACCCTCCAAATGCACACCGCAGTCTGGGTGCACTGCAGGAACGGGGGTATTTATTTATGCCTTTCATTAGCATTTGTCACTTGTGTGCAAGTGAGTTTTCACACCTGTGTCCACCATAGATAAGAACTAGCCGTGATTTAGGCTGCATATGAGGAAAAGATTTTACATATTTCCATTGTCACAGCCATTAATCTGAAATCTAAATTACTTCCTATCTGGGAAAGCATCTGAGTTTTTTTCCATGCAGATTATTCCTACAGTAGCTTAATAGGAACAGCTAGCTATTTTGCGCCTGAAAATAATTCCTCCCAGTAGGAAGAGATAACAAATAGCAAAATAGGCACTTTCTCCAAAATAGAAGCGCTAAGAGCCCGTTTCTGACACCACGGAGAAAGATGGTGCCACAGCCAAGAACCTAGGCTACGGCTGAGGCTCAAATCCCTTCTCTGCTAGTTTCACGCATGACCTTGGACACACCACTTAACTTTCTCTTTGCCTCTCTTCATCAACTCAAGATGAAAAGAAGCAGCGGTCATGAGGTATGATGAGAATAAAAGCTGCGAGACGCTCAACTGTCAAATGTAGGTGCATTTTTACATTTGTAAAAAATGAATTTCACAGCTAAGTCCTGCTTGATTTTGTAGGTCCAATAAACTTCAGTGAAAATCCCACACATTCTGCACAGCCTCGCTAGTTCTCCCTCCAGGAGATTAAACAGTAAGCACAAAAACTGACAGGTTTGTCAGGATTTACACAATTCAGAAACACAACGGTCGCTAAACTCGGCTCCAAGGGCTGGTGAATGGAAAAGCCATCACCAGCTCTCATACACAGGGCGGCCCCAGAGATTCTCCAAGGCTGTGAGCTCAGGAAGTCGTGGCAGGATGCTACAGCAGCCTCTCCACAAACTGCCCTGCTAATCCGGAGAATTTCGGTTCATCCCAGCGGACGAGCTGGTGTGCAGCATGGCTGCATCCCTGGAGGTCAGAAACCCCTGTTTATACGCAAAAGGAAGCACTTTGGGATCCTTCAGTGCAAAATTTTGAGTGCGGTTTTCCAGCCATAACATTTCAAATAAGGTAGCTGGAAACATAACAGAGAGTAGTCCTGGGTTTGTTCTTTGAATGCTGGTTTTCAGCATGAGATTTTCCTCCCTTGCAATGACCTCCAATTTCCTCAGCACTTTAAGGAAGGTTTGCATTTTGCATAACCTGTGTACAGTCATCCGGATAACCAAAGAAGTCTTCTTAAACTCGGAACGGCTGGTTTGCTGGGATAGATCCTGTTACTGCTTTTAGATACTTCACATTAATATCAAGGATAATATTTTAAAGAAAGAAAAAAGAAACCTCGCAACCACAGCTGGGCTATTTGTGGGAGGTTTCTCCTCAGTTTTCAAAGATCCTTGAAAAACTGGCAAGGAAACCAAAAGCTATTTTAGTTTCTTTAGGAACACTAAAGGGAAAAAGGTACTTTGCGGATTAGGAGATTAAAATTACAAATACACTGTCTGGTAATTTTATAGTAATTAAAGTCATTAACTTGATTGCATATTGCCATTTCAGCTGGTTTGGGCTTTTAGAATTTTATTTAAAGGAGCCACATTATTGAAGAGCTTCAGATGTGGAATTACTGCTGAAAGGTATCCACTCTGGATTTATCCACAGCTCTGAACTTTTAAGGACTCCCAAGATGAAAGCTATTTGGAAACTCCTTATGTGATTTATGCACATAGTGCCTGACATCCTCATCTTCGTGCAAGGGGATTTATTCTTTCCCTAATGAGGTGAAGGTCAGGCATGCCACACTCGTTCTGGAAAAGGAGAGGGTATGGGCGTGTGCCCATTGGCATTCTTGCCTTGAGCTCTGCACTTCAAGCATGAGGTATGAATAAAGGAATTTAATTAGTTCTTGCCTGCTTCTATGAAACAGCTCTAGAGGGAGGGATGCAGAGACAGTGTAATAAAGAGGGTATGTGATTTGCATGCTAACAAAGGCACGTACACTTTCTCTGGACAAGCCTTCACTTGATACCAAGATTAGAACTTGCACTAAACCCAACTTTGTTCCAAAGCGAGCCTGCCACACACAGCAGCGCACACAGAGTTTCACAGGGTTTTAAAGTTAATGACACCCTGTTCTGCTTTTGCTGTTTCATGTCTCTGTGGCCATTCCCTGGCTCACTGAAAAAGCAGATTAAGTGCTTTGGGGTGTTTATCACATCCTTATTATTACAGGCACTCGCTGGCTTTGGGAGAGGAAGCGTCAGATTCTCTTTTGCTGTTTGTTGATCGTGCTCGGGGCTGGAGAGAACGGAGAAGACCTGCTACCCGCACGGCAGGGACCGAGCCCATGGTTTGACAACATGTTGTCTTTGGCAGCACTGTTGACCTAATCTGTTTCTGCCCTCCTTCCCCTTCTGGTTGTGCCAACAGAACCGTTTGTGGAATCAGGCTGTGAACCAGAATGGGATGTAAACAATTTTTTTAGAGTTTATTTTTTTTT